>MUZC01000914.1:608581-630414 GCA_002072015.1 Radix auricularia
CCCCTTTCCAAAAAAAAAAAAAAAAAACAACAACAACAAACAAACAAAAAAAAAAACAAAACAGAAAAACAAAAAACAAAAACAAAAAACAAATTATTTTCTATTTGAAATAAGTATGTTTCAAACCACTTTTTTGTCATTTAAGTATTTATTTAGTGTCGGTCTACATTGTAATATTGTAACACCCGTGAAGCTATGTAAAAGACATTGAATAAATTGTAAGCCAGTGATTCTCAAACTGTTTCGTATCAGACGACCGGCAAGAATTTTTCCTTTTCATTAGGCATTAGGTACCATTGCATTCTTTTCCCGTTTGGACATGATTTTCTCTGTACTGATTTGATAGCAAAATGAGCCCCTACACAGCTTAAAGCCCTATAAGATTAAGTATGAATTCGGCTTGTTTATATTTTACATTAAAAAAAATATGTTTAGTTGCCAGGGCATAGCAAGACATCTAATGAACAATGCAGCGGTGATGTCAAAAACCATTTGATGTGATTAACCTTCGCGATTAAACTGGCTAATGTGACTATTGATATTACAAGGCTCATTGCATTGTTGATAGACCTAGAATATTTAGATACAAGACAATTCCTCAAATTAATTTCGATCTTCTAATGACAGTTTTCAAATGTATTTGATCTAAAACTATCACATTGATAACACATATCATATTTTCTAAAAATTATTAGGTATCCGGGTATGCGCTGGAAGAGGAAAATGGCCAATACTGTACGAACCCCACATTTGTGCAGGAAAGTAAGGTGTCATCTTGTGCGTCGCAAAATACAGTAATTCCTGCAAGTTGATGACTGAAAAAATACTATGACATTATTAAAATATCCAATATTATCATAACTTTTTACTCCGAAGCTCACAAGTTTTTTTTTGGTTTTTTTCAATTCTTATTTAAAAATAATATGTTTTAAATGTATTTTTTTTTTAAATCCCTCAATTGACTGACAGGCATCCCGTAAGAAAGAGGTCGGCGAACAGGGGTAAATTACCTTGTATGTGGTCAAAAGGGTATTTTTGGGGGTAATGCAGACTCATCTAGGACATATACCATCCACTGCACTCCACTAGATCTATTCAAATACGGCGTGTGTACGTGCACGCTTGGTAAAATAAGCCCACTATTGAACCGGTTCCTTCCAGAAAATGCATTTGTTAAATTTGTCATCTATGTAGATTTCTTATTTACGTACTATACGAAGACACCTAAATCCAACCTACTTTCATTTATATTGACACGAGTGACAATAATCCTAATCTGACTGTATCAAGTATCCTATCTGTCATATTTAAAACTAATGCCTTAAAAACTGAGTTCAAAAGAACGTTTTTTTGTGCTCCTCTCGAATTGCGATGTCGAGAATTTGATGCATTCAATAAAGTTAATGAATACTTTTGACTAATTTTAAATGGACACATTTATCATTATATTTAGAATGGCCAGAGGCGTTTGACCAAAAACCAATCGAAAAATTACATCAAACTTAAAACGTTTATAATTGTATCAAATAGATTCCCCTCCCCCCAAACCATCCCCCAAATGGATATTCCGTGTCATTTTGACTTCAAATATCTACATGTAATCTAAATGTTTAGACACTTGTCCTGTTTGTAAAACTCACCAGTTGCAGTTTCGGGGGGGGGGGATAACTGACCAAAAAACCCAACCTTCGCAGACTCCTGCCGCGAGTGAACCAAGCGAAGGTGCGGTTACATCACAAACGCTTTGATGTCAACATCAAAGGACGCAGGGTAACACTTTCGTATGTTCTCTTGTTGGTTCTCAAACTTAAGAATTATAATTATATTTAATTTTCTTGTCTTGATAACTTACGCTAACCGGCGTCTGATGGCCTATCGACCGGCACTTTGAGAAGCACTGAATAAAAAAAAAAATTAAATAAAGGTAGTGATTATCGCCTCGTCAGGACGACCCAATGTGCGGCTGCACTTCCGGTTATTGCTATTCTTGGTAACATTTTTTAATAAGGTTGAAAAATTCATTGGTCATTGTGGCCTGTGTGGTCGTATTGATAGTAAGATAGTATGCTACTTCGCAGGTCCGGGGTTCGATTCCTTAATGATGCCTATTTTTTTTATTTTTTTGAAAACAATACTACATGAATTGATAATGAATAAGATTTCCTTTTTTAAAAAATGGTTTGTTTTTATGTTAGGTTTAGGGATAGTCTTTAGGGTTACGTTAAGTGATAGTTTTTATGGTTTGGGTTAGGCTAGGTTTAGTGATAGTTTTTAGGGTTTGGGTTAGGTTTAGTGATAGTTTTTAGGGTTTGGGTTAGGTTTAGTGATAGTTTTTAGGGTTTTGGGTTAGGTTTAGTGATATATTTGAGAGATTGTTTGAATGCACATATAGAATCGGAGGTTCAATGAAAGGCGCAGTGAATACTTGTAACTCTTCAATTTTATAAACATCATTTTATAAACAATGTTACCAAGAATAGCAATAACCGGAAGTGGACGAGCGCGTATGCAGCCGCATATTGGGTCGTCCTGACGAGGCGATCATCACTACCTTAAATAAATTTTAAGTGACCAAATATTCCAGTGGAAGTTTTATTTAAAGTTACTCTTTAAATGTGACGTCACATTTCTTCAACCCCCTCCCTCCCCCACGTCACGCATCGTCACAAAAGTGAGACCCCCCTCCCCCCTAGGAGCGTGACGTCATTTATGGACGGCCCCTAATCTAAAGATTCATTAATTTAATCACGTTACATTCGATCGATCTGAAATTTTGATAGAATACATTGTTAGCTTACAAAAGTCTATGTGAAAAATTTCAGCTCAATAAAAGTTGGTCATTTTTTAAATATTCTTTTTCGCGGTTGAGACCACGACAGACAGACAGACAAGACGGTGAAGTTAATAAATTAAAGGGATTTTAAAAATATTTTCCATGACGAACGGCCCACAACAAGGAAACTACGTTTATCATAAGAAGAAATATTATTTTTATTAATTTTGAAAGTGAAGTTTGAAAAAGATAAGTTTTAAGAGCAATCTTGAAGACCTTAGTAGCCGGTATACGGATGTGTATGACCTGGCTCATTGCTTTAGTGACAAGTCTCATCAAGAGGTCATTCTTAAAGATAGTTTTCCGCAGTTGTTGGAACTGACCTTCCCAAATCTGCGACAAGCGTGGGGGATTTGGTCAACAGATGTTCGACCATCTCCTCAGAGTTTCCACATATTACACAGCCCTTATCCCCACTTGTGTCAAACCAATGCTTATAGCTGCGTGTGGGACCACTCAATCCTTCTAAAGTAGAGTTGGGCCTTATATTAAGCATACCTGTATGGCTTAGTGCCCGTTCCTGACATCACCAGCATAGGGAGCACCCATTTGACAAGGTTCGGGTCCGGGGGCATGTTTGGTATGACGTAGACCAATTTCTTGTCCATGCCGAATTTCGAGGACGAAGTCCGCGATGATCTGCTCTGGCGCGGTTTTGTTATCCTGGGGTCACGCCTGGCGAGTTAAGAGCGCCCGGGTTTTCTTTTTATAAAAATTACCTATCTTAGAATATTAGAACACGGATTCTAATGATTAAGGGGGGGTGGGGTAGCACAGCGGTGTTGCTAGATCTAATACGAGGGTGTAACACGTTGGTGATAACACTGGGATGTAGCATGATTGAGCAGCGGTTCCCAACCCCCGGGCCACGAACTGCTACCGGTCCGTGGATCAAATGTACCGGGCTGCCAAAGGAACATTAAATTACTTACAAGGGTGTATTTCTCCCGGGTTTGTGCGTCTTTCCATAGACGATATGAAGAGAAACAAGCTCAGGATTCTTATTGGATTAATGTTCTTGTAATATTGTGAGTTAAAACAATGAATCATTTTAATTCATTTTGGTGTAATTGTATACTATTTTAAAGTATTTTAATTAAAATAAATTAAACTTCCAACGCCCAACCCCCGCCCCCCTTCCTTCTATCAGCAGGCCGCGGTATTTAGCAAATTCTGACCGGTCCGCGGCGATAAAAGGTTGAGGACCACTGCGATAGAGTACAGAAGCTCTTACCGATCTGCATTAGCTCCTTAACTATTAACTCACAACTAATCTAATCTCATGTTAGGTAAGCTTGAGATTACTCTCTTAAAGCTTTGAAATCCGGGAAACCTGCTCCATCTGGTGGGCAGTGCCGCACAACATTGTATAGGAATAGGACTCTCTCGCCAATGTGGCCTTCCAGGCTTAGTCAAGCACGAGGCATTAAGCCATCGGGTGCGCTTATGTTTCAGAGGCTGGGCTGCAATGCCATTTTTTTGCGAGAAAAGAAATCCCCCACCCAATAGAATGTCCCCCCGCCGGATTTATTTTAAAATAAATCCTCATGGGGAGAAAATATTGCCCTCAACTTGCTGAAGCCATTTACTAAGCTTATGAATATCCGTTTTCCAATACTTATACACAAAAGCATGTAGCACAAATAAAATATATTTATATCATAAAGGTTAATGAGACATATTTATAGCTTGAAATAATTTTTAAAAAGTGCTGGGGGGGATTTAAAACCCAGAGATATTATTTTTTAAAGCAAAGTCTCCGGGAAAGATTTATTTGAAGATAAACTCTCCGGGAGAGACTTTATTTGGGGGAGACATTGTTCGTGAAACCAAATGTAAAATAACTCACAAAGTGTATAGTAAACACACAGTGTATAGTTAACTTAACCATAGTTAACCTACCCAGTGCAAACTTAACTCATACAGTGTAAAGTGAGTTTACCAAGTCTATAGAGACATTACTCAAAGTTAACTCACACAGTGTATAGTTAGCTTACCAAGTCTATAGAGACATTACTCACAGTAAACTCAACTGTAACCCTTCACCTCACCATAAATAATCTAGAGCCACCGCGTTGTTGACAATAAATGATGTCGATGACGTCATGCAGTCCAAATATTCTGGATAGGAGATGACACTGGGCGAGTCCAGCGTCGGCGCCGAGTAGCGCTGGAAGAGGACTTTGAAAGGGCAGCAGAGAGAACGGAAGCCCTTGGGGCAATAGGGTAACCTCTGCAAGGTCCACAACATCCGCTGGTAGCTGCGACTATGGACAGTTCAGATAAATATTATATTTACTTTCGCTTGTAGAAGTGAACCTGAGCAATGCAATTTTTAATTCATGTTAAGGTGGGTTGGGTAACGTGAAAATATTAAGCCGAATTCTAAGTTATTTGTATGAATGGCAGTGTAAGCAGGTGAAAGACAAAAAATATTTTGAGCTTTATGTACGAATGGCGGTGTAAGCTGATCTACAGGTGTAAGAGATATAGTTGTTGACTTTTTAAAAATATTACCCAGACCTGTCAAAGGCACGAGCATTCAATATTTGATAAGAAAATAATTCTTTAAAACTCCTAGTATAACTTATATAATTTAGATATGGACGCTGATATCGATCTTGTCATCCCGTAAAAACCGAATCGGCTTACGCTACGCTTTGTTTACCTGAAGGCGTTGACATTCCTGGCGTACAGGTACGGGTTGATGGAGTGCTTCAGGAGGAACAGCCACAGCAAGATGGTGAAGAGATGGGAGGACACGGACCCGGGGAAGAAGACCTCGACGGTCAGTGAGGTCGTGTAGGGGACGTAGCACGCGAGAAAGGCCAGGACGGACTGCATGATCAGCCAGGTGCCCTTGCACAGGAGGTGGTTCTGGTGCTCGGTGAACCGCTCCTGTTGTGAGGCCAAGGTCAAGGCCTGGCGGTGTAAACTCTGAGGACAACAGGCGTTGAAAAACAAAAGAAAATAAATACCAGATGGGAGATGGTTATTAGATAATAGTCGAAAATAAACTGTTTAAAAAATAATTTTTTATAAACGCTCCTTCTGCTGCAGATGATTCGTGAGTCAAAACGCACATACCTTGCTGACCAGTTGGCAACTGCTAAGTTTGTCACATTGTCCAGCCGCCTTTGTTTTTCCTAGCTAGTGCCAGGTACACATTTGGAGCTAGGTTTGAATCAGTGACACACTTATCCCCAGGAACAAATACCTGCCTTCACAGAGATTCGAACCCGTGAGTCTTGGTACGCAGGCCAAGCGTGTAATACCGCTCGACAATAGTGCCCCCACTCATACGTATGTGGGCCCTTTTTACTATTGTAATTTAGTATTTATTCTATTTGGTCCATATTTTTGTAGACAATAAATGTATCATTAGCAATCTCGGTGAGTGGTTCTTATTTTGATTTAGGTAACCAAACAAACAAACAAACTGATTACCCCACTAGATTTGACCCTCATTCCAGTCTTGGGGTCGAGGTAGATGGGTGACGAAGGGACCGTCTCCATGCTGGCACTGAAGGGGGCCAGGGACGGGTTGCTCCTGAAGATGGCGAAGGTGGACAGCGTGGGGTAGCATTCAGGTAGCAGCTGGAGGCTGTAGATCTTTCTCAGGAGGACAAAGTTCAAGGACAGCACGAGACACACGATGGACGGGTGGAGACCCACCTGTGGGGTGTGGGATAGTGGGATGTTTGGGGTGAGAGCTCAGTCCCCCAAAAAACAAATCGGCTGTTAGCACACATATAACACATAGACAAGACCAGGTATATGCCAAACACACAAACACAAGCAACACACAAGGGATTACACACAAATAACTCATATACACACAAGTACAAGCGCAGGAAAACAAAACACAAATACCCACAGAGAACAGAAGCACACAAACACAAACGAAAACGTCCACGATATATACTCATTACACACACATACAGAGACTCAAACACACAAACAACATACTCACGAACGCACACACAGACCACACGCACACACAGAAGAATACGAAAACACAATACACTGACAGAACAGATACGCACTAACTTACACGCATAAAACCATACATGCGGTAAAAACAATATAAAAAATTGAATTATAAATATGACGTTTTTGCATTTTTATGTCATGATTCTCAAAGAATTATTTTTTAAAAAGTATACATTTTAAAAAAGGTATATTTATGGAATCAATAATTTTTCTCCTTAAGCCTAATACCGTACACAAATTCAAATTTAGTAGGTTACAAAAAACAAAAAAAACAAATATGTATCAGAATAATAATTTTAAATTAAAAAAAAAAACTTTTAAAAAAAACAAGTTTTTGACTATAAATCCTTTATCTACGATACATAACTATAAGGATGTTCATTATAATACGCAGGGCAAAACAATCCGAAAATACAAAATTCTAGTTATGTCTCGTAAAACGTGTTCAATATAATGCGCACCGATCGTCAATATACTTTTTAAAAGTATTGTCAATGTGATGCGCACCTTATTGCGCGACAGGAAAGGTTGTTGAACAGAATACGCACCAAGACACTATCTAAAAAATCATGTTAAGCCTGGTCCCTTTTGGAACTCAGGACGTGTTAGCGCATTTTCGTATTATGTATCAGTACTTATGTTAGATATCAGCATTATGTAGTTATCAGTAATTGTGTTTAGATTTTAGACATATTTTTATGAATTTTCTTGTGTAATGAATATACCTGACATTTTTTTATTTAAAAGTCATTTCTTTACATTTTAAAAAAAAATTATTTTCTCTTTAATCTAACTACAAGTCACCACAAATGATGACGTAAAACTCTCTAAACTTTTACACATATTCTAATGACGTCAAGAAAAAAAAAAAAAACAACAAAAAACAAACTAATTCTTTTGCACGCCTTCGCACCACTCTTGAATGCTTGAAAAATGATGTATTCGACTTCCGGCAATGGCGGCCGTTCCCTGCGCCAGTGTTACCTCTCGATTCGCAAAGTTTTTTGGTAGTTTTAACGGGGTTTTTTAACGGATCGAGTAACTGAGTGTTGATGCACAAATGGCAGGTCAGTACATACAAAAACATATATACATCATGGGTCTAGGACTTATGGATGCTGTGATCAAAGGTGATGACAGACGGACAAAACGGGTGCAATAGCGCATTCGACATCTCGAAAATGCGCTAAAAATTAACGTGATACATAGAGATAAATTAAAAAAATTCAAAAATTCAATTACAGTACATTCCATTTAACAGAAACTTTGATACCTAATTTGTATCATCGGCACGAGTCTGCCTGCAAAATTTCAGGTGGCTAGCTTACGAGGAAATGGGTTAAAAATCGATCCAAAGTTTTTCGGCACGCACACACGCTCAGAAGCCACAAGTTCATATAAGGTATAAAGGATTAAAAAAAAAACACCATGATATTAACTCCCATACTATTCAAGTACCAAAATAAAATCTACTTAAGTACTGCTAGTGACAAACTAAAATCTACTTTAGTACTACAAGTGACAAACTAAAATTTTCTTGAGTACTACAAGTAACTTATTTGTCTTCTCTAAAGATATTCCTTATAAACCACAGACCAAGGCCTAGAAATCCTTTTAAAAATATTTTTTGTAGTCGTTGTTGAAAATCGTGTTTGTTTTTGTGATCAGCATAAACATTTTGAAATCATTTAATGGAAATATTTTACATACGTAGCCCTGTCGCCTATTTGCTTATCAGAGAGATGTTATTTGAGTCCGATGAGAAATCAAAGGTTGAAATATGAGGTAGAAAAATGTTTCCGTAAGAAACAAACACAAAAAGAAATATTAATAATAACATTTTTTAAAAAAATAATAAAAAGAAGAGGAATATGTGCCAAAAGTATATATACTTAAAAGACCACTAAATACAAGTAGTGTTTGAACATGCTTGACCATTTTGTGATGGAAATCTATAAATACAACCCATCGGTATTGAGTCGGAGCAAATTTCATTAATATACTTCTAAAACATCCGGGTCTTGTGTTTGGATGTATCTCAGCAGGTCTTCGTTGATTCTATTTTAATTTTATTCAGCTTATTGAACATGTCCACAATAGGAACTAGCTTACAGCTTACATTCAGCTAAAAATTTTGGACGCATTTTGTCTTATTTTTATACCGAAAAACACTGCTGCACGAAAATAAAAATAGTAACATTACACGGTGCCTTGTGACGTTTTTGGGACTGACAAATAAGAAACCCTTTAGTGTTACATATTAATGATACAAACTTTTTGCTGAGTGAGAGAGAGAGAGAGAGAGAGAGAGATAAACAATGTGAAAAATGTACATGTTATGTAACTAAGGGTACACGTGATCCTGATTAGAAGCTTTTATTTGGCGTCTTATCGTTAGGGGTGTAGGGAACAGTCAGTATCGGAGGGAGAATTATAACAAACTTACGCTTCGCCGATGACATAGACGGCCTAGCTGGCAGCGAGGACGAACTAAAAGAATTCCTTGCAAAGCTAGAGAAGACAACAAAGGCGTATGGCATGGAAATCAATGCAGAAAAGACAAAGTTACTAGCAAATAGAAAATTCATAAATGAAATTAGGATAAACGAGCAAAAACTCGAAGAGGTCTCCACCTTTAAATATCTAGGGGCCATAATATCCGATGAAGTCTCAAAGCCAAAAATTATTACTAGATGACCCAAACAATGGCAGCAATAAGCAAACTAAAACACATCTGGCAAAGCAAGGAGCTCTCCATGAGATCAAAGATTCGACTAATGCGCTCTTTGGCGACTTCGGTCTTCTTGTATGGATGTGAGGCTTGGACGCTCACTGCAGACCTCCAAAGAAGAGTTAATTCGCTAGAGATGAGATGTTTTCGAAAGGTACTAAACATCTCCTACATGGCGCACATCACGAACGAAACGGCCTGCAATAAAATAAGTGCTGTCATTGGCCCTAACGAGGACCTTCTCACCTCAATTAAGAAGAGGAAATTACGATGGTACGGACACGTGAGAAGATCTGGAGTCTCTCAAAGGCCATAATGCAATGCACAGTCCAAGGAGGAAGAAAAAGAGGCAAAAAAATGAAGATATGGGAGAACAATATCAAAGAGTGGACCGGCCTGTCATTCAGCGACTCCTAAAAGGCAGCACAGGGCCGGGACACATGGCACGATATAGTGTGCAGTTTACAATGGTGCCCCAACGACCTAACAGGGGTTGAGGGAAATTTCAAGTTTAAAGAAGTAAAATTCTGCGGGGAGCCGGTGCCAGATTTGTAAAAATGGCCGGATTCCGGATTCACTGGAGCCTGAGCCGAAATCCGGTACACCCCTACTTGCCGTGTTCACGTATACCCCTTTTTATTAACTCCCTTTACATTAACTTCACAGTATTGTCTGTCGTGATGTCTAGGTCCCAACCTAGGAAAAACAGAAGTAAAAAATGACCCACTTCACATGAGCTGAAATTTTGCGCTTACTTGTGTGTCCCTCAGCAAAGGATTTTATCAAAATGTCAGATCTATGTCACAGGGACTGTCACGTGGTTACGTTCCATATAATTTAATAGGGACATAACAAATACGTTTATTCGTGTCTCATATTAAAGGGATTTACAGTAAAGGTTTGTTTCTTTAAACATTATTTCTAGCCAGCCTGATCTTATCGTATCAGATGCTGTCTCATCTCAATGATATCCTATATAGCAGTCGTGGCGAACACTGGCTTAACAGGTTTACTTAAGGTAGCAATATTCTAGTCGTGTGCCGGCTGATGAGGCTCTGCGTGCCAACTGTGGCACGCGTGCGCGTACCTTATGTTTGCCATCACTGTTAGAGGAATACATCAATGTTAAATGGCATTCCTATTAAAAAAATAATGTGGATGCTTATAAAACATACGTGTAACCACTTGACCCATACGGATCTGGTGTCCAACTTGTTCTCACACGTTGTCTCGTTCAGGGGGCGAATCGGCCATTGGTCACTAGACTTCGGAGACAAGGCGTATAGAGTAGCCATGAGACTGACCACTCCGGACCAGGTCAGGAAGATGACGAAGGCCGCTAAGGCCGTGGTGTAGACGCGACGATAGCCAGCACCTCTCTTGAGTATCATGAGTCTGTCTATACTGTAAATATATCATGGGTCAGTCTATACTGTAAATATATCATCAGTCTATCTATACTGTAGATATAACATCAGTCTATCTATACTGTAAATATAACATGAGTCTGTCTATACTGTAAATATATCATCAGTCTATCTATACTGTAGATATAACATCAGTCTATCTATACTGTAAATATAACATGAGCCTGTCTATACTGTAAATATATCATCAGTCTATCTATACTGTAGATATAACATCAGTCTATCTATACTGTAAATATAACATGAGTCTGTCTATACTGTAAATATATCATCAGTCTATCTATACTGTAAATATAACATCAGTCTATCTATACTGTAAATATAACATGAGTCTGTCTATACTGTAGATATATCATCAGTCTATCTATACTGTAGATATATCATCAGTCTATCTATACTGTAGATATATCATCAGTCTATCTATACTGTAGATATATCATGGGTCAGTCTATACTGTAAATATAACATGAGTCTGTCTATACTGTAGATATATTATGAGTTTGTCTATACTGTAAATATATTATGAGTCTGTCTGTACTGTAAATATACCATGCGTCTGTCTATACTTTAAAAATATCATGTCTGTCTATACTTTAAATATATCATGTCTGTTTGTACTGTAAATATATCATGAGTCTGTATATACTGTAAATATATCATGTCTGTATATACTGTAAATATATCATGTCTGTTTGTACTGTAAATATATCATGTCTGTCTGTACTGTAAATATATCATGAGTCTGTATATACTGTAAATATATCATGTCTGTATATACTGTAAATATATCATGTCTGTTTGTACTGTAAATATATCATGTCTGTTTGTACTGTAAATATATCATGTCTGTCTGTACTGTAAATATACCATGAGTATGTCTATACTTTAAATATATCATGAATTTGTCCATACTCTAAACGTATTCTAATAAATCTGTTTAAATTCCAAAATAACAAAACGATAGCCTACACCGCCGTACAACCATCTAAATATCCAGTCAATAACCTTACCGTCTTCCACCACCTCACCGTCTTCCACCACCTCACCTTATCAAGATGGTCAACAGCAGACTCTCTGTACCCAGGATGTAATGCAGCAGACACAGGAGCGTGCAGATGACGTCACCAAAGAAGCCGTTGGGGAAGTAGAAGTCGATGTGGAATGGGAGCATGACGGTAAGTCCAGCAAACAGGTCACAGAACGCCAGCTGGACCACGTGGAACTGATGGACCTGGTCGAGAAAGGTCAAGACTTAGGGCTCGCATGGCGTTGGTTATTTATACACACGCGTGTCTAGGGAGATCAATACTTGATGCATGGCCAATGATTAACATTGACTGGTATGGATCGGGTTAGAACAAAACTGATTAATGACGCATATGGCGCGTTGCTATCTGGGAATAAGAGATACTGGACGTATGTGAAGATTATTTCTCATTGTAAAATTTCCAAGACGAACATATAAACATTTGACAAAAATTAGCATTTTACCGTATTCCTCGGGTGGTTCATGGCGAACATGATGAGAATCAGAAAATTTCCAGAGACACAGACAAAGGTGAGTAAACCAGACTGTAAAATATTGGAAGTAATGAATTATCAAATTAAAAGAGCGAAAAGATATTTATAAATAAAGAAACATTGCAAACGATGTTGTCACGTATTACGAATTGAATTACATCTATTCTAATTTGTATTGGCTTGTCTAGGGGAACGTGACAATAGAAAAAGCCGTTGTGTCACTATCTTAAGTCTGAATTTAACCAAAGACTTACAATGAATAACACAAGAAATCGGAAAGTAAAATATTAACTGAATGTTTAATAAAATATAAATCAAATAGTACTTTTAAAGGAATCACATTAAGTTACAAGCAACAAAAAAACACAAACATCTACTCAATACAGAATTGAGAGGTTGACTAAACCCTTTTACAAAAATGGCATGTAAAAATATTACACTTCAAGAGTTTTAAAAGATAACTACAATTACCAGCAAGGCCTTGAAAAGGAAAAATCTCAACTTACACTAACGATACCACGCAGGGGTCACGCACAGTCTCCGCGATACTGTCTCTCGGCTGTCTCCGTATGTCTTATCCCCCTCAACGTTATACGGGCGGTCTTTTTATAGTCCACCGCGCGTCGAGCTCAAGACAACTCTAGTAGTTTCTCGAATACTATTCGAGAACAGGACAAGTCAACAACAACAAGACAGGGCTAGAACCTTCTCTAAAGAGACGGAACAAGAAAACCTCATATTTTTGACCAGATGAAAACACACAGGTCAAGGACCGGTCACACGGTCTGTGTGGCTTGAACTCGCCGCCGCTCACAAACAAACTCACTACACAAAAGGGGCAGACAACCTCGGGAATCCTCCACCCGTCTCTCGACCGCAACAGGTCGAGGGAAAACAACAAAAAAAAAATAGGTAACAATGCCTAGATACGTAACAATGTAATAAGGCTTTGGGAACTGACCTGCTTTAATTTTTTTTAAATTTGGTTTTGTTGGTGTTGCTTTTTTATTTGTTGTATGATTTATTTGTTTAAAAAGAAAAATGCCACTTCCAATGGATTCCACATCAAACGGTAGCCCGTCAAACATTGCCAATCTGACAGATGCTACATTAAACAGTAGCCACGTCAAACATTGCCAATCTGACAGATGCTACATCAAACGGTAGCCACGTCAAACATGGCCAATCTGACAGACGCTACATCAAACAGTAGCCACGTCCAATGGTGGCTAGATTCTAACAGATGCTACTTAAATCGGTAGCCACGCCCAACAGTAGCTACAGTCAACAGATACAACATTGAATAATTTGTACATTAGGAAGGTATGATTCATACTAGATTGCTGTTGCATATTTTGCTTGCGCTACGTAGCACCTACGTGTTACATAACAATTATATATTACATACCATCCTCATATTCTATGGTTCGCAGATGTCACATAACATACTCATGTCGGATGAAACCATAGAATATGAGGAAGGTATGTAACATATAATATACGAATGATACATACCACAAACGCTATGCCACATACAATATAATTTATATCAAACCACATTGATGTTACAAACAACATTGATGTTACAAACCACATTTATGTTACAAACCACATTTATGTTACAAATCACATTGATGTTACAAACCACACAAATCAGAACTATTGTCACAATTTCCCATCCGGAGTTGATTTCATCTCTTCTAATTGGCTCAAGGGACTCATTATTTGCTGAAGACAGAGATAACAACAAGCAAGTATAGGAGCATACAGGTATTTGCTGTTTATTATAAATAGTTTAAAACAAAATAAGAAATCATGCCACTGGTTTTTAATATTGTCAGAACACCTAGATTTTCTGTAAGTGGGATAATCTATTTAAAAAGAGTCGCACAATAATAAAGAAACATATCAATAATGACATCAACATTTGTTGGAAGAGAGCTGTCAGGGGTGTATTTAATCCTGCCATTTAAAATCATATATATATTTTTTTAAAATGTTATTTTATATATTTTTATACAAATATACACATGAAGAAGTCAGTGTTACTGTTAGAAGAGGTTCACTTTTCTTGTAGGTCCACAGTTATTTGACAATTAAATTGATGTTGGGAAGCCCCCAAAGTTTTTCAAAAGTTGTGAAATTATCCCCATTAAATTTTAAAGGCTGTCTTTTTCTATAACCACTAGTAGACATGCCTGCACAGAACACATTGTACTTGGCAACAGTTAACCACTGACTGATATCCTGTTTTGAAACACTGACCTAAGTGGAATATTTTATTTAATCCCATACTTTTATTTACAGAGCTGGAAAGTTTGACATAAGACATGTTCATTCAGCCTCCATTCTATCTCTAGCCTTGTTTGTTGGCGTGTCCATGCTGTTGGGACTGTGTTTTGGTGGACATCGCTGTCAATCTGTTCTCCTTTCGCCGCATCTCCAACAACATTTTCGTTCTCGTGCGAAATGCATCACAGGTAAATTGATCTGACGGAGCAGCTGACCCCTTACGGTCATCAATGACATCAGCCCAGACAAAATCTCACCCAGGCAGTCAAGGCCTCACCTCATAGACAAATCNAACAAAAAAAAAAAATAAATAAATAATAATAAAAAATATATTTAAAAAAAACACAACTTTTTTTCAACTCGGCTTCTTTCTTAAATCTCTTAAGATTCCTGAAGGCAATTATATCAGGTCACGGTTGTACATTAATCCTCATTGTATGCCTATTTGTGATCAGACATAATGCAAGTTTGTAAATAGTATAGTGTGTGTTTGGGGAAGTATTTAAAGATTATAATACGGTAATTAAATATGAAAATAAAGGGAAAAAACTCACCCAGATCAGATAAAAACAAAATAACATCTAAGTTGTCGGCCGTTGGCATTTTGTAGCTAACACAAGACACAAGATACTCAGCGATATAACTTTATACTTTAAGAAGTTATTTCTAATTGCATTTTTCAGTTGTCCAATTCATAATCATAAACTAATGAAGAATTAAATTCACATTTAACACGAAAAAATTAGTATCTTTGTATAGCCCTCACATAATTTTTTGTTCTTTTACCAACCCATCTTACTTGCGTATTTAT
Organism: Radix auricularia; assembly: GCA_002072015.1. Taxonomy (NCBI): domain Eukaryota; kingdom Metazoa; phylum Mollusca; class Gastropoda; family Lymnaeidae; genus Radix; species Radix auricularia. Next base: position 624,190 of record MUZC01000914.1, read on the forward strand.
AATGTAATAGGTTAAATTTTAAAATATTCTATTAAAAAAAAACCCCATTACTTAAATTGTTATAATAATTTTCTATTTCTGATTCAATGTGGTTTAGAACTTCTCAGCCATTTTGAACTCTAAAAACTTTAATCGTAATTTATATTTCATTTCAAAAGTGAAACATGGAAAACGTGAAATTTTCAACTTAATAAGAAATAATAAGAACAAAAATATCATAAACCAACAACAATGACTACAACAACAAAAACAATAATAATAATTATAATAAAAATAATAACCATGCAAATAATAAAGATTAAAATTGAACCTTTAAAAAATCTGAAATAACGTAAGTTACTTTAACAAATACCCTATTTTAGTGAAATAATGACACTCATTGAATGTTGTAAGAAAATTATTTGAAATATATTCTCATCATAAAGGAAATAAAATATAATCAATCAGGAAGAGTACTAATAGAAATGAAATTCAAACATGCACTAGCGTAGAATTTCTTGCCTCCCAAATTTTCTAAACCTAAATCAAGACAGAACGAAGCAATATAAATAAATTGCATACCCTTACAAAATGAATACAATATGAATACATGCGTACATGCATACATGCATCACCTTAAAAAAGTTAAACCTAATAACTTAAGGTTATAAGTAGTGACTGTAAAGGAGGAAGACATTTCCCTCAAATTAAAAGGGAGGCTAAAGCTTCAAAAGCCTTAAGATTTTGTCTGTAATTAATTTCTCGGTTATCCCTCTTACCTTTCAATAATTATCATCTGTTTTTAAAATTATTATTTGTTTAACGACGTATGTTTTACCTGCAACCATCGACCTGCATATTTATAAATTAATAATTACCCCCCCCCCCCAACTCTCCCCTTCCGCCATGCATGGCACCCTAACAAAATAAATATATTGCATTAAAATAAATATATCCTTTTTGACAATTAACATCGAAGCCTGTACAAAGAAAACTCCTATATTTATACCATTTGTGTTTCATCTTATTTATTACGGACTCTACCTCTATACAGGATATTATTGCGACCAAAGCGTGTCTGTGGTTTATGTGTTTTCATCATATGTATACCTAAGGGTTATATTAGATTGTGTATGTGTGTGTGTGTGTGTGTGTGAGTGAGTGTGAGTGTGAGAGAGAGAGTGTGTGTGTGTGAGAGAGAGAGTGTGTGAGTGTGAGAGAGAGTGTGTGTGTGTGTGAGTGTGTGTGTGATAGAGAGAGAGAGTGTGTGTGTGTGTATGTTGTGTATGAGAGAGAGAGAGAGAGTGTGTGTGTGTGTGTGTGTGTGTGTCTGTGTATGTGTATGTGTATGTCTGTGTTGAATTTCTAATTTAGATTACATTGAAGTATGTATTATTACCTCTTTGCATTTTGTTGTCCAATCTTCGAGTGTTTCTAGGTATGGCATTACTGAATCTTGCAGCTCTTTTTTTTTAAAATTCGCTCTAGTTTATCAATGTTTTCTTTGATGTATGGTTGCCATAGAGTAGATTTATATTCTAGTACAAGTCTTACCAAAGTGAGTTAGCATTTTAGTTTTATATTCTTATTTCATCTTAATAAAGCGTAACGTTTTCGAAAGGTCAATTTACAAGTTAAGAAAATACATTAAAGATGTGCGTCTCAGCGTTAAATTCTCCAAACACCTTTTATGACATTCTCATATTCCATGACATACATTTTTATGCGATGCCAGAGATTTTTAATTTGGGACTGCGGAAATTAACGATTAATCGGTATTTTTTATCGATTAAAATTATTTTAATCGATAAAATAGCGATTAAAACTAAAGAAAATGTTTTTATTTTTTTGTCGATTTATTATTTTAAAAAATAATGATTAATAATCAATAATAGTTTTTATTTTACGTACACACTTCCCCATAAAAAAATTTAAAGTGTAAACTTTCAAATAAGCTGTTTTATAAGGCAAATGTTTTTACTTAAATAACAATAACAAAATTTAAATGCACTGACATTATATTGAACTACTTATATTAAAGTATATCTTCAAACAATGTGATTTTTAAAAATTAAATACTTAAGTTATGGGCATTTTTAAAAAATGCCCTAAAAGGGCACAAAATGTGAAGGAAAAAAACAGTGAAAAAATGGTTAAGAGGTCTTAGGAAAAAAAATCATAACTTCTGAACTAATTGGGATAAAATGACGATCTTTATGTTTTTGTTAATCATCAAACAATTGCTGCACAGCTGTATTACTTTTATATTTTAAAAATTAATTTGAAATTTTCATCCAAGTGCTTTAACTTTAATGCGTCATATAACTTATTTTTTATTACTATGTTTTAAAAATGTACACTGATTTTTTAAATATCTTTTAAGTTAAATATTTAGTTTAACTAAAACTTGTAATATCTTAAATTACATATAATATTTTAATTACAAATCCTGATTCTTTTTAAAAATTATTTTGATATAATTGATATTGTAATAAGTTTTCAACTAATTTTTTTTTTTACAACTCTTTGGACCTTTATGTAACATGCAATAACACTTGAGAAATGAGACTTGGCAATATTTTCCATTGGTAATATGCAGTTTTTTTTTCATCGTATGCATAACTTTGAATTCATTTTTTGTGCTTCTTTAAAAAAAATAATAAATTTTGTTCAGAATATATATATATATTTTTTAATTTGTCTTTTTTTTTACACAGGGGAAATAATTCAATAAAACAAGAATGTCAATTGCCTGTTTTTGTTATTTCCCTTCAAATTTTTAGTTATATGACGTCATACATCTTAATCTTTAGCTTTAATCAAAATTATCGATTAATTCATCGGTAATTTTTAAAAAGTTAATGAATTAATTTAAATATAAACCAAGATGAATCATGAAAGAAAAAGTCAACATTAAATGTTCGAATTGACAATTGCCTCCCATATTAGCAGTGGCGAGGGAGGAGCATGCAGCTTGGGGGAAGGGGTTTGCAGCTTGGGGGAGGGGATATAATAATTTAATTTACATTGATGTTTGAATGTTACCGAGATATCTTTTTTTTCCAGGAGAGATTGTGTAAAGAAAATTCATGAACTTCATCACCACATACAAGTTACGACTTTATTTTTCCACCTTATTTTTGTTGGGGGTGGTGGCGGTTGGTGAAAAGATCATCCATATATGACGTCACGCACCTAGATGTGGATGGGTCACACATTTGTGACGATGTGCGGCGAGGGGATGTTTAAGAACCGTTACCTCAAATCAAATTGCTAAATTGTTCCACTTATATATTTTATTGCTTAAAATTCATTTAATAACTTTTTAAATGGCTTTAAGTGTGTTAAGTTAAGATGTTATAGTACAAATTTACACTAAATACAAACTTACATGGAAAAAAAATGATTTGAAACATGCTCACTTTCAAATAGAAATTACGGCTTTTATGGGAGTGGGTTGGGAAGCTTTGTGACTTAATATTGCAGAGAGGTCGAACTTTTTGTGACGACGCGTGAAGAGGGGTGCAGTGGAAGGGGTGAATAACTGTCAAAAGTCCCGTGACATCACTTATGGACATGCCGCTTAATACAGCGTAATAAATTTTACACCAAAATATTTATGGCAGGTATATCACAAGGAAAGCGAGGGGGGGGGGTAAAGGGGAGGCTACACTCTCTCCCTTCACATTGGACTTTCCTAGCATTGGTCAAAATACTTAAACACATTTGTAAATTAAATTTCCACATTGAAATATATTCTACCGCACCAGTAGAATTATTTTTAAAAAAAAAATATAAATCAAGTTCAACGGTAGCTATAATTATGTAATTCACGTCAGCTATAAACAGGCTCCATAAAACTATACAAATAATTTAATTTCAATCATTTTGGTTGCTACAAAAAGCGCTGGTGGATCAGTGGTGGAATGGGTTCAAAACTAGGCCGACTAACTGTGGGAGGGGCTGCCCGAGCCAGCCGCTCCAAGGCACCCAACGGGTACAACTAGTGCACTGATTATTGATCGTAACAAGTTCTTATTTAAAACCCCTACCCTTACCTACGAATATTTAGAAGAACTCCTATGCGTGCCAAGTTTGTCCACTGTTTGGAATAATCCTCAATGTAAAGTCAATTGTCCTTTTTGTTTAACTCATCAGCTTCTTGCGCATGCCAAAACGAATTTATAATTATGCGCCATGGAAATTTGAACTGCCAACGTCACATTAGACGAATTACGAACAAATCGACCTCGGACGGTTCGACCCCAGGACGTTTGGATCCCAGGACGTTTGGATCCCAGGACGTTTGGATCCCAGGACGTTTGGATCCCAGGACGTTTGGATCCCAGGACGTTTGGATCCCAGGACGTTTGGATCCCAGGACGTTTGGATCCCAGGACGTTTCAATCCCATGACGTTTCAATCCCATTACGTTTCGATCCCGGTCTGCTCGACCAGGGACGATTCGACCCCGGGCAATTCGATCCCGGAAAGTTCGACCACAGGACGTTTCGACCCCTTTGTACGTCTCATTAAAATCAGTATGTCTGCGAGGAATGTCTTCACGTGTTAAGAAACCCAAGAAACAGAGGTGAATGGAAGGGCGCGGGATTGTAATGGTTTCAGCGCCTGCAAGGTGCGTCGTTCAGCATTCCTTAAAAGAAAACAACAACACAAAAAAACTTTTATTAATATTTTATTTTGCTATCACAGTGAATATCTTTGAACGACTTGAATATATACATTTAAATACCCAATAAGAAAATTAGATTGCTGCTGCGGTGGTCCAAGTTGCGCGCTGAATTCCCGAACCATGGTAAGACTCGAGTCATGGGTTCGAGCCTTGGTACAAGCAAGAGCCCCGGGTATCGTGCTAGCCACGCAATCCCTTGCTTGTTATTGGTGGCTTAATAAATTTGTGAACGCTACTTCACTTGCACATGGACTGAAAAAGATTGTGTTTTTTTAAATAACAAAATTAGGTCTCTTTTAAGTGTTGAGAGAAGTGGTGATTCTGTTTTAATTTTTTTATAGAAATTAATGCCAAAATTAATTTTTAAAAAAATTTTTTAAAAAAATAAATAAATAAATAAATAAAAACACGACGCATGCATGAACAGCAATAACCCATTGAAGTCATCTATATTTAGATTTCTCGGCAACTCCGGGGAAAAAGAAGCAATAAACAAATTTCCGTAACGAAAATATGTCTGGGGCTGGTTTGCATGCATGTTTGATGGAATGTTGGATCATAGATGGTTAATTTATTTTGGATGAAATAGTGTATGATGGGTGGTTAAGATATTTACAAGTAGCGATGTATCCGGGTCGTGGTTCATGTACCAGGTTGATTGTCTGTTGAGGAGCATTAACCGGTCCAAAGTCTGTCAACTCAACAATGTCAAACCATCGACCTAATCATGTCAAACCATCGAGCTAATCCTGTCAAACCATCGAGCTAATCATATCAAACCATCGAGCTAATCATGTCAAACCATCGAGCTAATTATGTCAAACCATCGAGCTAATCATGTCAAACCATCGAGCTAATCATGTCAAACCATCGAGCTAATCATGTCAAACCATTGAGCTAATCATGTCAAACTATCGAGCTAATCATGTCAAACTATCGAGCTAATCATGTCAAACTATCGAGCTAATCATGTCAAACCATTGAGCTAATCATGTCAAACCATCTAGCTAATCATGTCGATACACGCGTCTGGAGATCCTGTAATCTTTCAAACTCTCGAAGCCAAAACATCAACAAATCAAAACACTTGTATGGGGCTCAAGGTTCTCCCCACGCCAACATTGGCGGGGCCAAGACTCATTAATTTCTATGTGACAGTCATAACGCATTACATTTTATCTCCAGCGTAGACACAGTAAGACAAACAGCGACAAAGACATTCCCAGCACGCCGATGTCCGTCTGCAGTTGTAGGTGCCGCTAAACGATGGGTGCCCTGCCTCTACTCTTATCTTACCTTTTCGTGCATTCTGAAACAAATATCTCACATGCCTGCCAGAGGCGTAGGATAGTTTTTGTTGCCAAAAAATTATGTGAGGAAGCTGGCGCGGGCATTTCTTCACTGGTAGCGTTTTTTCTCCATAATGAGCGACGGCTTTTCTGAAAGAAAAAAAACAACTATTTGTATGGAGCGGTACCTCCTCAAGCTACGCCTCTACCTCGTACCTTTTTTGCTTCCTTGTGGAAGGTTGTGTTTTTTTTTTTTTTTTTTTT
>MUZC01000914.1:642379-665037 GCA_002072015.1 Radix auricularia
GGGGGGGGGGGAATCGGCAACGTCGCGTGACGTCATTTATGGACGCACCCTGAAGGGGTGACACCATGAGCTACCGCCCCGGGTGACACCAACCCTAGCGACGCCCCTGGTGGGATTGTGATGAGTTTCAGCTCTGCTGGTGTATTTGTGATAAGTTTCAGCTCTGCTGGTGTGATTGTGATATATTACCGGTTTGCTGGTGTTTTTTTTAATGTGCTGCCGCCCTGCTGGTGTAATTGTAGTGTATTGCTGCTGTCAGTCTTCCTTGCGTCGCGTCACTGGCACAGCAGCTTATGAGCGGGTGTAGTTTATCATAACTGCTTGCTGAGGAATTACATATGGCGCACACTCATAATCCCTCTCACAGGTTCAAACTGTTCATTAGTCTTGTACGAGTATTTTTTTAGGAGATAGTTTCCTGTATAGAAAAGATTTCATTTTGTATTTCTGTGGAGGCTGATAGCCTTATCTTTGTTGTTGACGACAAGTGATCGGATTATCAGCATTCCAATGGTGTAAAAACCTGTGTTAAGTGTTTGGTTTGACGAAAGCAAGAGACATGCGTGTGAAAGAAATGGGAAAAAAAAGAGGATTTGAAAAGTAAAGGCGCTTAAAACAGTAAATCAATATAAATCACAAACAAGGGATTTTAGAAGTAAATCTGGAAATTTTGACATGTTATGGACAAGAGAGTGATGGACAAAGCTCGAAGTTTTAAGAGAAGATGGCGAGAGAGAAAAAAATGGGGCGGAATAAATATTTTGTTATATCTATCACTCGGGCGAATGTTGACAGAGAAATTCATTCATACTTCGAGTATAACGAAAGCGGGTGGATGAGAGAGGTAGAAAGATGGTGAGAGAGAGAGGACATTTCAGGGAGGAGCAGGCGGTAAGTAGTAAAAAAGAAGATTGACACCGTGGGAGAAGTGTGTTTATATGGAGAGAAATGAAATAGAGGAAGAAAAGGAAGGGGGAAATAAAAGTTACATTGAGATTGTAAATATCCCGAGCAGCGTCCCTTGATCTTTTTTCTTTACTCTTGAAAGAAAGAAAGAACAAATTCCTTTAAACACCGTTCAAGTGGTTAGAACCAGGTTGACCTCTTTACTATGCAGTTGCTTGCACCTTGTACACGGTCGTGCTGACCCTTTTAAAACGATTTTTTAAAAAAAATTCAGTAGCCCTCTTATATAATAGTTATTTATTTGTGAGAGGTGCGATCCACACAATATCCAAACTTTGTTAAAAACTCTAAGTAAGTTTTGTTTTGAATTGTTCCTAATTATCATTATTCAATACAGTATTATTGCACAAGTACATTAAAGAGTCACAGAGAAAGGTTATTCTTAAATTAAAATGTAGACTAAATAATTATAATTAATTTGAAAGAATTCCCAAAGTATAAATAAATAAATATTCAAATTCAATAATAAATATGTTTTTTTTTAAAATGCATTTGTTGACCTTTCTGGATATATCACTTTTCTACAAAAAATATTTTAAAAATATTTCTTTCTCCGCATGGAAACTCTAAACTGGCCCACCTCACCTTACCCCAACAGGACGGCTCTTATTTACACCGGCCAAATGCGGCCATGTTTACAACTGCGTCTTTTTTGCTTACGTGTTTCCTCACCTGGTGAATGACCCCCACAGCTAATGAATGGGCCCCGCCCCTGGAAACGTGCCAACGGGGAGCGAACACGGTTGTTCCTGGTATCGCTCGCACGACCATCGCAGGTGTCTCTCGTCACACGTCTGTCATACCTCTGGTGTCCCCAAAGAGGCCCAGCATTGCTGGTTATCCTCCTGATTTCCAGGAAAATTAATGTCGAGGTCGAGTGTTTTATTTTTATATGTCAACCTCGTGGAATTGATACAAGGTATGATTTTGGTGATGGGTGGGGAGAATTGAACATCGAGTTATTCAGTTAGATTCTAATTGATTGTAAAACCTGCATCTGTATTACGTTTTTCATTGACTTAGATATAATATCAATTTTATTTTAAAAAAAAAAAACTTTAGGATTTTTTATTATGATTTAAAGTATCTATCTTTCATGGACAAGACCGAAAAGAAGTCCATTTGTAACCAGAGGCGTCTGTAGGTGTCACCCGGGGTGGTAGGTCATGGTGTCACCTCCTCACGACTTAACCCATAGCACTCGTCCCAGATTTCCAGTGCCGAATAACGGGAAAATACAGAATTTTACATTTTGATGTCACCCCGGCCCCCACTTGAGGGGGCCTCCAAAGGGTGTCCGAATTTTTCTTACATTAATTATAACGCCACCATCATGTATGCAGGCCCCCCCCCCCCCAAAGAGGCAAAGCCCCCAGGGGCCTCAAAATCCCAAGCTACGCCACTACTGTCATGTTGTTGTGTTAAAAAAGTGGCTGTCTCGATTCTGTTCGTCTTGGTTCTATTATAGGTGTGGTTACATGTCATCTGGTAAACTTGATTCTATTTTCAAATTTCAACTATGTTAGCTGATTTTTTTTTGGTAGAGTTGTTTCTGTTACAAGAGGTGGCCTATACGCATTATAGTTAACCTTGCTCATAGTAATAGTTAAAAGTTCGCCAACATATTTAAATTTAAAACCTGCTCGTGGTTGGCAGAAACCTTCTGGAAGTGACGGCCTGCAACTGCATTGCTTGTTATAAATTAGTATCCTGCCTATGTAGCATTTGTTTACCACAGACTGCAGTAACCAGAGGACCCCGGCCCTTGTAAAGTTATAAACATGAGAAACACGGGCACCCAGCGTATTAAAGGTATGTAAAACACCCGGTGTTGAATCATTTGAGGTATAGCCCCGCTTTGTTTATTTTCATCCATCCTTCACCCCGGGCACCTAACTCTCCCCTCCCCCCCACTCTCCCCCCCCAACTTCTCAACCACCCGACCAGGGAGGGGGCCGCCCTATCAACATCGACTTCTTCTTGTGACTCCATTGCTTTCATTCCGAATTCCCTCGATGTCTCGCGTTACTAAAAGCGGCTTAATTGGGCAAATGTGTTGGCTTTGAAGAGATATCCGATCGTCTTATGCTTATTTCCCTTCACTACCAACAAACGTCTGCGTTCGTTGATTTCATTAAATTGTTTCGGTTAGCTTTCTTACGATCTATTCTTAGGTGACTGATTGTTTTTTTTTTAAATAATTTTTTAATTAATTATGTTTTCCCTCTAAATCTAATACTTTGTTGTGTAATGTTCTTTTTTGAAAAAGAATTGGATAGGTACTCTAAGTGACGACGGAGATGTAAATTTTGTGTATACATAAGATCTATTACATGTTGAGGTTAAGTAGCATTACTCAATACATGATGAGATTTTGAAAGGAAATTTCTTTTTCAGGTACCCATTTGGGAATTAGGTCGGCGGGAATGTTTCATTCAAGGTGCGCTACTGCCCAGATATAACACCGACGCCTTGAATCAATTTATAATTACCGCGCAGCAAATTTGGTAAAATTTTGCAAAAAAAATGGATCATTTGGCTTTCTGTACACGAGATTTTATTTTTTAAAATTTATTAATGATTTAATCATTATTATTATTATTTTTAAAACAACAAGTTATTTTTAATGATTAACGTAGCTTATGTATAACGCATTGCCATTTATGTGGTTATTATGATAAGAATAATTATTTAATAGATGTGTGTATGTTATTGCATCTATGTAAAGCAACGTGAGCCCGGCTACTTGCTGGGATACACCGCTGTATACGTTATCAATTTATTATTATTATTATTATTATTAAAAGGTACATTTTTGGGGCGGATTTTCTCAACAAAACAAAAAATTCGAATTAGACAATAACGTTCTCTGCATGACTGCACTAATTTGTTATACAGACTCATTCTCGACCTCCATACTGACGAGTTACAGTAGTTGCACTGCATCTTAACGAACCACTTCATTGGGATAATAATAATGACGAAATGGATTTTCGGGATATTGCTGAATTATGAATTCATTTTTGAAAATAAATTAATATAGCACATGCCTCAGCCACAGGCCTCAGCCACAGGCCTCAGCCATAGGCCTCAGCCACAGGCCTCAGCCATAGGCCTCAGCCACAGGCCTCAGCCACAGGCCTCAGCCATAGGCCTCAGCCACAGACATCAGCATTATAGGACTATGGACATTCTGGCAACTGGAGTATAAAATATTAGAACAAGGGAATTTGGCGGAATTTGAGTATTAGAAAAAAGAATATATTTTAAGCCGCATCGCTTTTCGCATATAATAACCTCCCTTTTACTGGGTTCATCCAATAGTACATCGTTTAAAGTAGAGTGACTTGACCGGCCAGATGTCGACTTAGTTTGGTGTCTTGACAATTCTCGTAGATAATAATTAGGGCTGAACAGTAAAGATTCAGTTACAGATAATGTGTAATGGTTGAGAAATCTCTTTCCTCTTGATGTGTTGTATTTTCGTTCTCTTGTAATCGTCAAGTTTACTTACCCTTCACTAGCGCAGTTGTTTTTTGTTTTTAAAAATATTTTTTATTTTATTATATATTTTTTTAATGGATTGAATATGAAAGGAATTGTTCCCAATCTCTTTTCTCCCCATTCGAAAAATCTATTTGGTATATAATTCACCAAAGCGAGTATGTGCAAACTGCTCAGTTTACGGTTGGCGAGAACAAGTGGTGGAAAAAAAAGAGGGAGGGGGGGTCATCAAGACCTACAATGCTTTTTGAGTTAACTTTCGTTGTTCCTTCACATTATAACATGCATTTCGCAGTGCAGTGGTTAATACATGCACCTAACACGCAAGCCACAGTTCAAGCCACAGTTAAAACAATAATTTTTTAATTTTTAAAAATGTTCAAGTTTGTGCCCGGTCTTTTCTCCCTTACCTTTGTGAACATGACCATCGCTTTGTATTTTACGTATTATCGCTTCGTTCACTCTTATTCCGAATCCTGCATCAGGCTATGGCAGAACAAAGGGAGTGCTGAGTGGGCTAAAGCCAGGGGCCCCAAACATATTCAATTGTATAATAAAGGTGGCTGGACTGGGCCACATGTGGCATTGCAGCCAGGGGCCCCGTGCATTCTTGATCCACCGCTGGCATCAGGTGAAAGTTTGTTTCTATCGGGTCTGCTTTCTTCGTTTCAGAAATGTGTGCCTGTTCTTTTTACCGTTTTTGCGAAAATGGCTTACAGTTCGAAAGTATTTCATGGAAACAACACTTCATTCAATGTTATACCAATAGGTTCTTGCGTTCTTGAGTTATTCCTTCACAGATTAACATGTGATTCGTAGTGTAGTGGTTATCATTTCCGTCTTACACGCGGATTCTTCAAGTCCCCGCAAAACATTATTTTTAAATTTTCATAAATGTGTGTTTGCGCACATTCTTTTCCTTTTCCCCCCGAACATGGCTGACCTTCACCAGGGTGGCCAATCACAGTTTATGGTTGGCAAGGTAGGATGGTGAAGGGTGGTGGGCAGGTAGATAACCGCAGTGTCAATGTCTCGATACCAAAAATGCATCGGTGTTTTCCCTCCCCCCTCGCGTTGTTTTGATTTCTTGTTGCTGTAGTTTGAGTCCGTTCTCCACCCCCTTTATTTGCACTTTTCATAAGCAAGCCTGCGGCGTTTAAAAGGCCGCGGGGCGTATCTAGATATATATATATATATATTTAAACAAAAAAAGTGGACAATTTTTTTTTCTTTTAGAATCAAAGTCATTACGTAATATTTAATTATCGAATAGATATAAAAATATAAATGTCCCTTAAAAGGTTTTACTTTCTCTAAGACATCTCGGTCAACAGGAGTTTCTAGTCTAAGACATCACCAGCAGAGGATTTCGTTAGGTCAATTAGTTTCTTATTTCTTTGGCTTGACACCGCCAATATAATCTCAAAATTATGATAATTATTATTACAACATCTACACTGAATATATTTTATTTTAAATGACTTCTCTTACCCAAGATACACGTAAGAGGAACAAACTTATCAAAGACACTAGAAGATTTAATATTTAAATATAATCACATTTTCAATTGGTGAATGTATTATTTAAACAGGTCACATTTAGGCGGGAAAAGTCATTGTATTCAAATAAATAATATTTGTCTTGCTTAAACAAAAAAAAAATGGATCCAATATAAGTTCCTGTACGATAAATTAAAAAAAAAACAAAAAAAAATTCTTAGTCAACAAAAATCTAAGAATATCACACCAAAACACAAAAGTCGTTATTATCAGTAACTTTAATGATTATTTTAATGGTTATTCAATAATCCATTGTCCTTGCATCAATTTTCCAGATGACGTGTTAACGTAAGATGTTGTGGTTGGTGGTGTCTGTTTGATGGTCTATAAACGCTCAAAATGAAAGCCGTGTTATGTTATCGGTTTCGCCGTTGCGCCTTAGCAAACACATTCCACAAAACCCATAGCAGAAACTGAGTTTTGCTAGATTGAAACATTGCGTTACAATATTTTCGTTTTGATTGTTTACCAATTATTAATCCATCCTTTCATTGTCAGAAAGAAATAACAACTGAACTCCAACCTACACCCCTTCCCATTCTTTGCAAGACTTTTTTAAAAAATTACTTGAAACATACATTATTTTTTTTACTTTCTTCTAAAAGTTGGTAATGCACCTATCTCTTTTTGAAGAAAAAGAAAAACAGATAAATATATACTTGAAACCTTTAACTTCTAAAACAACAGTTTATTTCATATACTAACATGCATTGGAGAAATGAAATGCGTTGACGTTTAGTCATTTAGTGACAAACACATCATGTCAAATGTTTGCTAATCAGAAGAAACTTAAATCCTTATTGATATTCAGTGTCCTTATTTGCATTCTTTTGTCCCCCTAAAGTAATTTTAACAATGGCGGAGCACTCGATGCCCCCACATCACGCCACCACTGTACACGCCCATGCCCAGGCATATATAGAACATACAACATAGCAATTATTAGAACTCCATAACATAATATACATAAATGGTGGTACTATATTATTATTGTATCTAATTCACATCAAACAAAAATAATTAACGCCAAATCCTCTTGGTTCTTCAAGATCTCCTTGGACATCACGTAGGAGCACACGTGTTTCTGTAGCCTGCAGCACTTTCCCCCTGAAGTAACATAATATTTAATGTCCAGATAAATGCAATAAGTCACTATCATTCTATTGTCACATGTCATACACTCGTATACTTTCCACATTCGGCTCGACTAGTATAAACCCCCGGAAGGTCTGCGATCATTTCCAAAAGGGTTTACAACGACGTCACACTTGAACAATGACGAGCCGATTGCGTTCAGGACAGTCCCGAAAATTTTGATCGCTTTATCGGAGATCCCCGAACAGATGAGTTGTTGGCCAGCGAATCTTGTTGCGGAGGGAAACCAGCCACGAGAACAGTGCATCAGCTTCCGGTCAGAAGTCGGATGAACACATTTTTTCAAAAAAATACCCGTATGCACTTTTGGTAGGCCAGTTGACGTCACGGTTGTGAAATGTGTCTTTCCGCGAAGCCCGACAGATGGCTTCTTGGCGAAAATGAAATTTTCGTGGTGACACAGCGACTGAAGATGAGTTTACACTCTCAAGAAAGATGGCCGTCTCCATTGCAGGTCCATTCATTAATCTGATGCAGAGCCACTGAAATGCACCATTGCAATACTCTGTACCATGAACGGAGACAAAACAAATTTGTCACTGTTTCATATCTGTATTTTGATCTGTATTGCGTGTTTGATGCATGGCTAATCAACTTTAGGAGCACAAGTTTTTAGCAAGTGTGAAAATAAGTGTCTTACCAGAGGCTCCATAGCATATTGAAAAAAAAAATCTATGGTGCTTATTAATTTTTGTGCCGCATGAACACCTGACTAAAACATTCTGACTTCAGCAATGTCATGAAGATTAAAATACCCGAGTTGCTTGCAGCGTGATCCGCAAGTGTTAATGGTTGGATAACAAATAAATAATATAGCGAGGAATCACTAGCAGAAGAACATTGCGCCCGTTACCAAGGGACGGTATAATGTGTACATAACAATTATATGTACACCACAAGCAGAGCACAGCAATAATTATTCATTATTTACACAACGACCATGAAAACAATTTCCTCATTAAAATGTGGCAGTGCTGACAGCGGAAAACAGTTTCCTCATTCAAATGTGGCAGTGCTGACAGCGTAACTCCAAGGTGGGGTGGGGGGTGGGGGTCAGCTTTAAACGACCCGATATCTTTCACCCTGTAGAGTTTCATGGTGTTATAAACACAGAACAACATCTCTATTGTGTTGGTTTCGTCAAATGTTGTTACAGATCGACAAAACGGCCAACCACTTCTATAAATAAATACACAGAACATCTTTGTTGTTTTTCGTGTATTCAAACTACTGGAGGTCGTCGGTCTCTTTTACGTTTCTTTTATGTTCGCCCACTGTTCCCTTCGCAGGTTTTGCCCTCGACACGATCTCGCCATCATTCACATATATGTTCGTCCACTATCCTCTCGCATGATTTGCACTTGACGTGACAGCACCAGTGAAACTTGCACTTGCACCTCTCCGTGATCTTCACCTGCTTCGTCACGTAGCCACGCCCACAACACATGAGGTCGCAGCCGTCGATGGCCTTGGAGGTCTTGTTACAGTAGCGGCCGTGCGTGCCGAGTGACCCGGTCTTGAGGTCCGCCTCGCAAAAGTCCGGGGACGCCTCCATGTAGACCAGGTCCTGGTCCGTGTGCGGCTTGAACTGGGGGTTCAGAGGGATCAGCTCGTTGGCGTCCAGCGGCTTGACCTTCACCTCCGTGGCCCCATCGAATTTGTCTTTCAGGATGGCGCCCACAGCCGAGAAGACTGGCATCGCCTTCCAACAAGTCTTCATCTCACAGGAACCTGACACGCCGTGACACTTGCACTCAATCCTCATGTTGTCCTCGATAGCCTGGGGGAAATAGAGATAGAGAAATGATTGGTGGCTTTAGATATTTGATGGTAATTTTACACACGACATTTCAAATAACAGGTTCAAAGAAAATGAAACGAAGATTTTTGGTGTCTTCCGGGTTATTGACGCGGTGTGATTATGACACAAGAGCTCAATATAAACATATGGAAAAGATCACGCACATGAACGTGCGATATTTGAAGTCTAACAACAATGATATATTTACTGTAACACAGCATCACAACAAACAGCATAGTTACAGTTTGAAGTCCTTAGCCTGAGCTGAGTTCATACCAAACTCACCCCCCCCCCCCCCAAACTTCCACCCCCCCCCCTCAAACTTCCACATCTTCTTCACCTAATCCCATCGCGGATCTTAAAAGTGAATTGAGTTAAAGTCAAAGAATGTGGATTGAAATCTCGACTACCACCAATCATATCCATCTCCGAGACAACCAGCGAGGGCGGTGTGTGTAAAATTTCGAGTAACGCCCAGAGACACAAAGCCAACAATCCCTGACACGCCAAGCGTGACAACCAAGTCAAATTTTAATAAAGATTTTCTTTTCTCTGAACTCTTCTTTCCTCCACCGACATTATCGAAGAATCGCTTTACTTACGGGCCCAACATTTGAGACCTAAAGAGAAAAAAATCATAACAATACGGTAAGTCCCTTATTTTAAAGCTGTATCCTGTGGAGTGTGAATGAAGATGATGTATCTCTCACCCCACTCCACCTCTCAGCCCGTCCCATCTCCCACTCTCTCAGAATAAAAACAAGGCTAGAGTTACCGTATGTGTCACCTCACCATATCACGGGTTTATATCTGGCATTGGGGAGAGGGTGGGGGGGTAGGGAAATATTTTTTTGCCGAGTCAAACGAGAGGGGGAAAACGAGTTTAAATGAGGGAGTAATCTGAAATGAACATGAAGACCAACTCATGCATGTCAATGAAAGACAGAATTTCCCTCTTGCAAAGCCACCGCCCCCCCCCCCCCCATTCCTCTTTTTACTGGCCCCTATTCCCATTTCTTCAGATCTCAATCAAAGATTTTTTTTTTTAAAGGTAAAACTCATTTTTCTTCACACGGACGGTCGCAGTGTCGTAAAGTCAGGTTCTCGGGGCGTATGGATTAATACCCGGGATTTAGCGAGGGTATTGGATGCTGAATGGTCCCAAAGGGATTGACGGGGTAGGGCGCGGGGAGGTAGAGTGAGGAAGAGGGTAGTCGTAAAACCTATTCAATTAATTCAGTCCGTCCGATAAAGAGCGGCCAGCCATCATAAAATTTGGCGCTGATCTGATTTTTTAATTTTATTTCGATGGGAGAGAGAGAGAGAGAGAGAGACAGAGCGAGAGAGATAGATTAAGAGAGACAGACAGAGAGAAGAGAGAGACAGAGAGAAATAATGGGAAATGGCAAATAAGTATTTTGCGTGTGTGTGTGGTACTTTTTATTGCTTTGGACCCCTCCCCCCTTTTCCGATGTGTCATTGCAGATGACGTGTGTGATTCATTCATATTGAATATTAGAGGGGGGGGGGGTTGTATTTTTTTTTTCTTTTTGTTTAACGGATGGGAATAACGATTTTGGAGGCTTGGCTGATGTCTAAATATGTAATATGCACAGTGGGTATGTGGTGACCGACGTAAAAATTTTGGGCTGAGGTTCTGGACTTTAGCATTAGACAGTGCGGTACGAAGGAAACCTAATACTGTGTTCAGGGTACGTCACTTCCGGTTGTGATTTGAATTGAACGCTCGGAAATTCAACAGTTAAACCCATGACAAATGTCAATGCCCGAATAATGTTTATCTCTGTTTTAATGTTCAGAATATATGCTTACATACATACATATATCAGTCCACTGAGTTGAAATTACTGCTTGTTTTGGGGTGAATTTTTTTTTATATCACAATGAATTAAAACGTAAGAATATGCTAATTTCAAAAATAAATATTTTGATGATAAAAGATTCAGTCGCTAAAACTGTCATAATTCTCAAAGATTTATTATAGGTTTACCCTCTGATGTCTTACTTATTCCAGAAAACTCGATTTCATCCAAACCTCTGTTATTTAATCAAAAGTTAATTTCGTGTAGCCTACAAGGAATGAAATTCCCCAAGAGCTTTGATTAAAATAAAAAACCAAGATACAAAATGATCGCTGCTTCTGACCAATGTTCCGACAACCAAGTATTTTTCTGCATTCCAATTGGTGCAATTTTTACGAGCACAAATACTTTTTTATTTTAGAGCTTTTCGAAACGATCTCCCTCCTACCCATCCCTTCCCCCCTCTCGGCTGCTGCCCTCACCTCCTGCCCCGCACTTCCCCTTCCCGTCACCCAGGTTATTACGTGTTCTATTGAAGCCCCGCGGTGGAGCCTTCAAGCCCAACAGCTCTGCTGTTCGGATCAACATCTGCCGATACAATCATTATTTGAGGCTTTTCCTCCCCATAAACACTTCGCGCGGCGGAATTTTATGACCGGGCCGTAAAATCCTGGCCACCATTCGTATTCGCTCGACCGTGACAATATTCACAACTATCTTGTCCCATCAAGCGGAAAGTCTGATGCCTTTACCCTTCTCTCAGAAACACTACCCCCGCCACCCCCGCGAACACACGCACACTCTTTTCTTGATTCTCCCCTAATTTCCATATAGAACTGTATTACTGCCCCCACCTCTTCGCCGCAACCCCTGCCCCAGCGGAGTTTAAATGTTTCAGTTTAATGTATCCAAATTGCCTTCTTGAGAATAGAGAATGATCAATATTATCAAGGGTTGATTGGAAGGCCACTGTCATAAAAAAAAGTTTGGCCAGATTATACTCAAGCCCCCCCTGGCCCCTCCCCAAATCACAACCGACATGGGTGGTAATGACTAAGTTGAGTGAGGTATCGGTCCCTGAAAAGGTGTTAGCGTATTAATTGTGTTTTTAGGATAAGGACACTTGACTAATTCATGTTGGGTTAGATGGAAGCTCTGGTCTATTACACAGTATGTCACAGAGGCATATCAAGGGGCATGTAAAGGAACACAATGGCATATCAGCGGGCATGTAAAGGAACAGAAGGGCATATCAGGGGGCATGTAAAGGAGCATAATGGCATATCAAGAGGCATGTAAAGAAACATAAGGGCGTATCAGTGGCATGTAAAGGAACAGAAGGACATAATAAAGGTCAGGGGTGCTTGTTAGGAAACAGAATGGCATATCGCGGGACAAGGGCGCATTTCAGCGGATGACAGAGAATGTCAATGGCATGCCTAGGGGCCAGTGTCATATAAAAAAAGTACGTTTGAAATCAAAGAAGACACTAATTTGTCAGTCTGCGGTCAATTGAGACAACTGCAGACGACAGCAATCTTTGTTACATCAAATGCGGAACAAATCATGAAAATGTGGGACCGTACAGATTTTGGACTCCCGAGTGTTTATTATGACTTGGCCTCCATATATTATTTTGAAATGAGTCACCAAGGTTGTGTTTACCAAGTTTGTTCCAGATCCATCCATCCGGTAGCCAGTGTTAAAAAACTATATTTATATCACTGGAATGAGAAAGGACACAACGAAATGTCCAGGGGTATGACACTGGACAGAAAAACTGCAAGCTACAACTTTACTCCGTGCCTAACAGCTTCAGAGTGGGGGGCAGTGTGGGGTGCCGATAGCTGCTTGGACAACGGTTGATTGCCAACCAAACAGCTCACTCTGATTTCATGGTAACTATATCGTCAGATTTTCACATCATTTAAAATAAATATGCACACAAAAATGGCCGGGGGCGCAAGGATCATACTCCAGGGTAAATTAATAGTATTTTATTTTTTTTAATGAAGATCAACTATGAATTGTATTATTTAAATGAATTATAAACTTTCCATCATAAATGAATAATAATCAAGCGAGCATGACAAGAACTGATTTCTTCGCAGCTGACAGCACTGAGCAATGTTACTGAACATGTATCAAGTAATGCCCCTTGCTTCACACCTCTCCCAACTTCACACCATAAAAGCGTCAACGCTGACACACGTTAGCTAGGGTTGTGATGAGGAATTCCCGACGCGATACATTGGTGAGCCCAAGATTTTTTCTGACAGGATCTCTAGAGGGTGAGCTCCACGAGCTATGGATAGACCGGAGCTCAAATCTAATAAAAAGCGTTGATTCATGTATATGTTTATTTAGTCCCACCTCCTCTTTGGAAACCGACTGTATCAAATAGGGGCCATCCATAAAGTACGTCACGCTCCAGAGGGGGGAGGGGGTGTAAGAAAGTGTGACAGTTGGTGACCGGGGGAGGGGGGTGTCCGGCCATGTGTGAAGTCACGGTGTTTTATATTAAATTTTATTTATTTTGTTAATTAAAAATATATTTTGTTCGAAATTGTCACGTACTTTGGGGTGGTGGGTCCCGAGATTTGTGATATAAGGGGTGGCGGGGAGTTTAAAATGGTCAAAATAGCGTGACGTACTTTATGGGCGGCCCCATATGTATATATTGGACCATGAAAAGCAAAAGGATTTATTTCGATACATATTTTTTCCATAGGATCTTTAAAAAAGATTACGCTGGCTTTTTAGCAATTTTAATTAATATAATTTTTATTTTTTTAAAATATTTCATTTATTTATTTTTATTTGTGTCCCATAACCTCGTAGTCGTAGGGGGTTCTGATGTTTCCATTAGAACTCTCTCGGAGCTTGGTAGACTTGACGGCACCCATCTCCTCTTCAAGCCAGAGGATGACTTTTCAACAGTAGTCATAGTAAATTACCCAGGCTTTATTGTTAGCAAATATCTCTATAGAAGTATTGTAAAAATACAGTGACATTTGTATCAGTTAAAAGTAAACCTAGTTAACCAATCATTATTCGGTCCAATCTCGATTTTTTTTTTTATGACTTAAAAAAAATATCTCCAATTTTGAGAAAATTCTTTCACAAATAGCGGTTGACGCAGAAATCGTTTAAAAGATTCCAAACGACACAATAAGCTTATGTATGTAGTCACAGTCAGCAAGCAAGTGTAGAGCCGCTGTTGTTTGGGCTCCATATTGTTTCACAAGCTCGCTTTACGTTAAGGGGAAACATTTTCCTACAGAGAAGCCTACCCATTAGTGGAGCTTGTGAACATTGATAAGAAACCTGTGAAGAGTGTCGGACGTCAGACTATTTTAATTGTTTTCGTTCATCCTTGTTTAGCACCGCGAAGAATTTATGACATTAACAGACATGCCAACTTGGCAGGAAAAAATATATTTAAAGAAAAAAAAGGGAGGGGGGTGTCGGTACGACTGTTGAGGGGCATGTTGGAGGTGGGGTGGGGAATTGAATTTTACAAAATTTAAAAAAAAATTATTATTTGAATAACACGATTTTTTTTAAACTTTCGAAATACTCAACTAGTTGATTTATTCGAAATAAAAAAAATGTAAAAGAAATAAAAAGTATAATAGTAATATACCTTATATTGTAAAAACCATAAATAATATTGATTAAAAACCATAAATAATATTGATAAAAGCCATAAATAATATTGATAAAAACCATTAATGATGTTGATGCAACAGATTCATGGCACGTAATACATATTAATAACTAATATAAAAATAAAGCGGTTCTTACAGCCATCTACCTACGTCTTGCAGTGGTACAATCTGCTGCGACTGTAAATACAAATCCTCCAGATGTTAATGTAGTAAAAGATCAACCAATTTCAAAGCAATAGAAACAAACAACAGCTTGCAAAGAAAACTTGAAAAAAGTTGTAAATCATAGTTAGAATTTATATTTTACACTCTTCCAAAAATTAACAAAGTAAAACAAAAAAATCATTGGGAAAAAAAATGTTTTTGTTGGTGCCAAGGGCTCCGAGTCAAAGGTCATAGTCTTATCTGCTTACACAACATAAATCTTCCCGGACTGTAAGGTCACAGTTCAGAAGTGTGAAAACCGTCACGAGAGGAAATATGTGCGAGTGACATCACGCGTTAATGCGTGATAACAGCAATGTTTTTATTAACGTGGTAGAGCTGTACGGCGCACAGTGCGCGTCTTGCTGTAGCTGTAAGTAACCCCAAAGAACAATACACGGCTGTATAGTCAAGAGTGTGAGACAATGACAGGTAGGTTGTCCCGACGGAATCTCAAAATAGTTTTAATCCTACACCAACGGCGTTAAGGCTGTATGTATCATATTGAAAAAAAGATTGATTTTGTCCTCCGATTTTGTACAGATGAAATTACACGGGAAAGGACTGCGGGGTAGGACTAGAACTGTTAATTGCGGGGCAATACTATTGACAAAAGACTGAGATAACGCACAAATAAAAAGGATAACTTTAGGACTGTGAACAGGCGTGCCATGATCAGTGGCGTCGCTATGGGTTGCAGTGGGGGCGGGCCGCCCCGGGTGACACCACTAGGGGGTTGTAAAACTCAATATATTCCCGTTAGTTGGCACTGGAAAACTAGGAGGAGTTATATGGGTTACATCGTGAGGGGTGACACCATGAGCTACCTCCCCGGGTGACACCAACCCTAGTGACGCCTCTGGCCAGGATCAAGACCCTATTGAAGATGAAGACGCTTTCCCTCTTAAAGGGAGCCAGCTTAGTTAATTGAAGACGTAGGTTTCAAATTTCGGTTGTTATGTCATGGTGGCCATGTAAGTCAAGAGACATGCTTCGATTTGCCATTAGTTAAATAAAACTGCCAAAGAGAGACGTTGAAATCTACGTATTCACATTATGAAGTCTTCATTTAAAGCGATTTATTCAAACACATTCCGTGAGAAGTGGCTTGAGGGCTGGGCAAATGGGAATACGGCGAGGAAGGTGTACCAGAAAATGCCGCGACCGAGCAAAAGCGATCCCTGGTGGACACTTGAACGTAGTAGTCAGACGCTCATAACACGGATGAGAACTGACCATTGTCCAATACGAAGCTACCTATACAAGTTTGACAACAGGAGGGAACTGGCCTGTCGGCTGTGGCTGCCACGAGGAAACGGTGGCCCACGTACTAGAATGTTGCCCCGAGCTTGACGGGGTTTTGGAGGGTGAAGTTGCGGTACCTGCAGAGGATTACCTCTATGGCGATGCCCGCTTGATTAGGCTCGCTTGCGAAAAATTGAACCGGGTCCTAAGAGCCTAACGGCTCGACCCAACAGAGAATGAACATTCATTCAAACACAAGCCAGTAAACTTCAGGAGAAGAGAAAAGTCGTTTCATATTAAATGATCCAACAATTAATTTAAATATTTAATTTATATTTTACAAAATTTCTTCAAATGTCTAAAAATTACATTACTATTATTGTAAAAAAAAAATGCAGCACTTTAGACTTTAGACTTGTGTTTACGAAGGTTGAAATCTTTTGGATATTCAAACTCTTCCCAGCTCAGAAAATATGTCGACCTCAGTCTAACTATTTATTACGCTTATTTGGTATTAAACACTTAACAAGTCTATTTAATGCCGTTTTGTTAATTATGGATAGAAATTTCTAATTTTCAATTGGAAAAAAATATGTTTAAGTCACGCTAAAGAATAATTACAGTTCTAATAAGAGCCACGCGTAATTACTGTCTGGTTGCTTTAAAAAAATATTATTAAATAAATAATAGTTTTAAAAAAAAACACTTTAGTGGTTATATAATTAAGACTTTAAACAATTATTAAATAAGAATAGTAATATTTTTATTGCATCTTTTGAATAAAACACTGTAGCATGACGAGCTATCATTTAGGAGCCGGAGTTAGGACATGCCAGCACAACACATCATCACAACCTAGCACATCGCAACACATCCTAGCACAACCTAGCACATCGCAACACATCCTAGCACAACCTAGCACATCGCAACACATCCAAGCACAACCAAGAACATCGCAAGACATCATATCACAACCTAGCACATCGCAACACATCATATCACAACCTAGCACATCGCAACCCATCATATCACAACCTAGCACATCGCAACACATCCTAGCACAACCTAGCACATCACAACACATCAAAGCACAACCTAGGAAATCGCAACAAATCCAAGCACAACCAAGAACATCGCAAGACATCATATCACAACCTAGCACATCGCAACACATCCCAGCACAGCCTAGCACATCGCAACACATCATATTACAACCTAGCATATCGTAACACATCAAATCACAACCTAGCACATCGCAACACATCAAAGCACAACCTGACACATCGCAACACATCAAAGCACAACCTAGCACATCGCAACACATCCCAGCACAACACATCACATCACAACCTAACACATCGCAAATCATCACAAATCAACCTACCACTTTACAACATAACACTTTACGAGACATAACTAAACAACCTTGCACATCACAACATAACGCATAACAACCCATACATTTTAGGAGAATCTAATACATCACTATACATCAAAGCACAACCTCGCACATCTGAGATCTCAACATTAAAGAAAGCTCTAGGAAAGAAATGACTAGACGCTCACACGTCAATGACATCAAACAATTTATTTCACCGGAAATTTTCGGAGAATTATGAATTCGGCTCCGATCCCAAACTTTCCTGCGACAACTTTATCAGACAAGAAATTCGCTCCACCTAGCCGGTGTAGTTTGAGGATCCTTGCCCCAACCATACCGACCTGTCCGTGACGGCTGATAAATGCCCCTGAAAGCGACATGTCGATGCTAAACCAATATTATTGTCATACACATAGATTCATTGTAAAGCCATTAATAAGCCTTGCAATGATTTCAACACAATGTCAACATTTTGTTGTTTCCACTGTAGTTCAACACGAGACATTTTTCAGATAGGAGATACAACTACCAAGCACGATCCCCCCCCCACCCTCCTCTTCTTATTTTTGAGAATTTTTTTAAATAGAAGGGTGGAGTTTGAAGTGTTACGTTTTGAACTAAGAAGATGAATTGAATCTAGTCGCGATTCTTTGAAGTAAAGTGGCTTCTTATTGTGATTGGTATCATGGCGAAACACTGCCTGTACCATTCCGATTTACAATTATTTTTTAAAATTAACTTTAATAAAAACAAAATGAACTTTTAATGCATATTCCTATAGCTCTACTTAGAATGCCATTCAGCCAGTCTTTGAGAATTCAATTTTCTCCGTTTATGGCACATCCTCTATGTGAAGTTCTTTAAATGATTATGTTATTATGTTAAAAATATTCTTCAAAATTGTATTTTTAAATACAATAGTTCATTAAAACGCGGGTGATTAAAATAAAATAGTTTTTTTTTTTTAATTCTGTTTAATTGGAAGGCCGGGGGTGGGAGGGTCTATTAATGTAAAGTTTATTACAGAAAACCCTAATTAGTGGGAACATACGAGTTTCGATTATTTTCGCTTGTGTGCTTCTTGTCACTTTTGGACAAATATTGTAATCAGTGAAGACAACGAATCTTACAGAATAACATTGATGGGCTAAGACGTAACCAAAAGTTCACGCTCGTCCTGAAGGTCGTGATATCATTAGAAATGAAAGGTTTTTTTTTTTTTAAATTTAAATATTACTTTGTCAATTCATGCAGGTGTGTGTGTGTGTTTGTTAATGTGTATGAATGTATTTGTATATCTACGTGTGGGTGTGAGCATTTAGTATTTTTCAGAATCTTCTGAGCTCATTGAAACATTTCAATAAAATTAAAATTAATACAAAGAGCGGAGCATCGTCTTATTACCGTTACGGACATCTGAGCAATATTCATTGTTCTCTGTGTACGGACATCTGAGCAATACTCATTGTTCTCTGTGTGCACGGACATCTGAGCAATATTCATTGTTCTCTGAGTACGGACATCTGAGCAATATTCATTGTTCTCTGTGTACGGACATCTGAGCAATATTCATTGTTCTCTGTGTGCACGGTGTTATTGTGACATTAAAGGACTAAACATTCATTTCCCTCCGTTTTGTT
This sequence comes from Radix auricularia, assembly GCA_002072015.1. Classification (NCBI taxonomy): domain Eukaryota; kingdom Metazoa; phylum Mollusca; class Gastropoda; family Lymnaeidae; genus Radix; species Radix auricularia. Next base: position 661,329 of record MUZC01000914.1, read on the forward strand.
AGAATCTATCAGTATACCTTCAAATGCTCTGACGTTATAGGTTTACACTTACACATTAGATCAGCTATCAATTTAATCGTTTGGTACTCATCAATGATCAACTAATTGAAATGGGCTTTCAAAATATTTATACTTGTGCTTCCATCTTAGGTCATTATGTTCTTATCGTATTTGTGTCTTCATTTCGCCAACGGTTACTCTAAAAAATAATGAGGATCAATATGAAATGACAAAGTCGAAGTAAATTAACACATACTTAAATGTGGGCCTCTATCCATTATTTTCCTTTTGTCGAGTATTTTCCTACAATCGTTGGCTGAGATCATTTTCCTTAATCCTCTTAAATCCGTCCCCCGACACGACAACCCCAGCAAACCACTGATGTAGCGGCGATTTCTGTTCATCCTCCAACTGTAAACCTCCACATCTCGTCAGGAAACGCAAGAGGACCGGAAAAAAAATGACTTTCGCATACCTATCCCCCCTCCCCACATAGCGGCATCTCCAGGTCGTATGGTCCCAGGGGTAATCCCTGTGTCAATAAGTTTGTGCCCCCGGGTCTATAACCCAGATGTCTCCCCGCGGCCATGTTTGGCCACTTAATCACTCCCCACAATCGGTGGCTTCATCTGGCGTGACGGATACAGCGGGGACGCCGATAGATGGCGCTGAAAAATACACATAGCCATAGCGTCACGTGGGTCGATGTTCAGATGTTTAGAAACTGGAGGCGGAACAACGGGCATGTTCTCAGAAATGGAGGGGTTGGGGGCAGCATAGGTGGAGGGTGCAGCACGGGGCTGATTTCAACGGTCTGTTAACACAATGAGACAAAAGTAATCAATGGGAAACGTTCACTTTAAGATACAAAAAGCTCTGTTACAAAAAAATAATAATCGACAGAAGTTGTTCTATTTAAGCTAAATGTCAAATTTCTTCTGCCATATTTAGAAATAATTTGGTTATAAATTAATTAGTGTCACCCGCTCGACCTCTCTCTAACATATACTGACAGACAGTCCACATATGGGCTAAATTAAAACAGATTTACACTCGCGTTCGCTTGCGAAAAACGAATTTAAAATAAAGGTAATAATAATATTTGTAAAGTAAATGACTAAAATACAATAAAGTAAACACAACATGAATGAGTTTCATTCATATGAAAGTAACATTTCCTTATATGTTACTATACAAGTTTAATGAGAATCTAATAAAGGTTTATAAGAGAAAGGGTTCAAAGTATGTTAAAGATAAGCGGATAAAAAAAACAAATCAAATTTAAAGAGCCAAAAGATTATATAGATCTATATGTTCTTTAAGAATTCCCCAAGGAATAAAGGGTCTAGTTCAAAGTTCAATGATAATGATATTGGGTATTTAAATTTTGTATCTTTCTTAGATGTATGAGTGCGGGAAAAATTGAGGAGTGACGGGGGAATTATAGGACCGTATGTTATAAATAGTCTCATTCTTAAACAAGATTCTTGCTTCAAAAGGAAGAGTTATCTATCATAACAGTGTTTCAAACTAAAAGATTGGCACGGTTTTTATTATTTTATGATGATTTGGAGATAAACAGCAAACATGAATATACACAAAATTCTGGTACATCTGGTGAATAATATGGCAACGCAAAAATAATAATAACAATAATAATTTTTAAAAATCAATTGAAAAAAGATTCTTTTTTTGTTGTTATTTAAATTATTATTAATTAAGAAAATCATTTAGGTCAGCTCGCCTTTGCACTCTTTAAAAACGACAAGATTTTAGCTTAGATATAAATGTATTAATAAAAGTCTCGAGACTGGTTGCGTTAGTGGCTTGTTCGATACCTTACAACCACACACCCGCGGTTCATTATCCTTATAATAAGCCGCCTTGATAAGATTGCCTTGCCGCCCGCTGTAATTCTCAACTCAGTCGCGGCCAATATCAGCTGATATGACGTACTCACGTCTGCTGGCTCTGCCAGTAAGTGTCAAGGGTGGCGGGGATGGGGGGGGGGGAGAAGGGAGCAAGAGAAGGTCGGGGGAGGGCCGTAAAAGAACCCTCCCTGGGTGAGCCAAAGAGCGAGGATGATATCTTTGATACCCACCGCCCCGGGCGCCGAAAAATTCCGCCTGGCCACATATCCGGTATCACAGCCCTAGAGTCTTGGTGGAGATTCGTTTAAATATGACGACGAGCGCGCTGAGATGGTTGGCACACACCTTCGTGGTTGGCACACACCTTTGTGGTTGGCACACACCTTTGTGGTTGGAACACACCTTTGTGGTTGGAACACACCTTTGTGGTTGGCACAAATTTTCTTACAATTGAGGGGGGGGAGGGGTGGTTCCAAAAAAATTGAAAGGCTTCGGATATGTCGAAGAAGGAAATTTTCAGTGGCGAATTCATTTCATGCGTTGTCCCGCAACACACAATCAGGTAGTCTTTGGTTTCACATACCGCCATGATAGCCCAGGTGTAGAACACGGGAATTTAACACAGGAAGTAGTGGTCATTCATTCAAGGTAATTAATCTGGTCACAAATCTCATTGAGTGTGCTCATTTAATTAATTGTCCGTCCGAATATCTCGAGGATTTCAACTCCTCTATTCCAGACTATTTTTTTTTTTTGTATTGAGATATCAGGTATGCCTGCAAACACCGAACTAAATCGTGTAAGAGAACGGCTTTTGTCGTCTCGTACTAAGATAAACTTCAGAAGAAGTAAACAAAAAAGGCTCCCTCTTATTAAAACCACCGCCTGGCAGTCATAACGGACACACCTCTGAAAAAAGCGCCTCCTTACTCCGCCACACGATACGGTATGGCCGAAGGTGAGTCTCGAGTGTTGTGGTGGGGTCTGCCGTAGTGTGGGTGGCGGCGCCCCCCTAAGAGGTACCGGGGGTGAAAGAAGGTTACGCCCGGGGCCGAAGACGGGCGATCTCTAGTGCCGACCCTTGGTCTGAGTGCTGTGGATTCTGGAGGTCTATTTAAAACAATGGAAACAGAAAGTTGGCGCTGGGGACGGGGGGATGAGGGGTTAGCAGGTTGTTCTCAAGTTCAATCCAATGTGATGGATAAAAGATGAGCTTATTTATAAAGTAGGGACGAGATGAGGGTTACTGCTCTTTGTTGTACATGACTATTTCACGCGCCCCAATCTATTTCGGTTAGAAATGTCACAAAATCTGGCATGGAATCATTATATTTTTTTTAATAATGTAATGTATTAGATTTCTGTTATTTTACATTTTGTGTGTGTATGTATGGAGGGGGGTACAATTTCCAGCACTCTATACGTGGTCTATTTCAGATCAAACATCTGAAAAAATGCTCAGATTTAAACGTAAGTTTAAAAAAAGAATGTCACAAATAGGTTAAAAACAAAAAGAACCAGAGCAAATAACGGTAAATAGTTACAGCCGATCGTTCAGATATGCAGATATAAAGTCAACCCAGGGATTGCCATTTAATTCGACATTGTTGTTTAGTTTATATCAGTTTGATAGCTGGGGTGAGTATGATTTTTAAAGGACTTTAAATTATCAAGAAACAAACATCATGTTATAAAGAAATCAAATAAAACAAAACAAATTTTTCATTCTTTATTGTAATAGTGGTTTTTTGTTTGCTTGTTTTGCTTTGTTAAAAAAATAAAAAATTCTGGAAAAGTTACCAAATCGAGTTCAGATAATTTTGTTATTTGCCCCCCCC
>MUZC01000914.1:665196-678583 GCA_002072015.1 Radix auricularia
GGGGGGGGGGGGGGAACCAACTCGTCCGGTAAAAGCACAAGCGGAACTCTCTCCAAAGTATCCAAATGTTGGTCTTGAAAGTTTCGGCAGACGACCGTTGGTAAACATGGAGCGCTCGGGCTGTGTTTGGCCAGGCGCATATTAAACACGGGAGTCGAACAAAAAGACGTTGTGTATAAACCGCAGTAGTATGTTTGGTATGTTGTATTTTTACTCTGGAACTCGTGCCGTTTTGAAGAGTTGCGGGGGAGGGGGGTTGGTGAGAGAAAGCCAGTGAATTAGATTAAAGGGAGGGAATAAAAAATTAAGAAGATGAAAGAAGTAGACATGAAATCTGAACAAGCGGTGAAAAATACAGCTACCACGGGCTTACATGTTTAATTGTATTTCAATACAAACAAAACAAGATGACCAAACAAACGAAAATCAACAAGTTTTCATGAGGAGGTCATCATCAGACTTATCTGACCCAAGTTAAAGACATCATTTATCATCCTTGGCTGTCTGGGGTCAGTAAAAGCCGGGATCGGTTGGGGGAGGATACTTAAATGGATAATGGGTAGCCGGACATTAACTAGGACGAGCTGGGCAATGTCAGGGTAGGTAACGCTGACCAGACTCCGGTTCATCACACTTGAAAGTCCCCCCAGGAACATTAGGGGACATACAGTGTTCTTGACAGACGAGATGATGAAAGTCCGTGATAGTCATTAGCCAGGTGACTTTCTATCGATGAAAGACATCTATACCTAGATAACTTTGAGATAATCTATCAAGATGGTTAACTTTAGTCAGGTAACTTTGAAATAATCTTTCAAGATGGTAAACGTTAGTCAGGTAACTTTGAGATAATCTTTCAAGATGGTAAACTTTAGTCAGGTAACTTTGAGATAATCTTTCAAGATGGTAAACTTTAGTCAGATAACTTTGAGATAATCTTTCAAGATTGTAAACTTTAATCAGGTAACTTTGAAGCAGATGAGTGGTTCTCATTATGCCCTCCCAGCAACCCTTTAACAAATGACCACCCAGAAATGGAGAGCGCCTTCACATCCGCTTTCACCCCACTCCCACATGTACCGGTGGGCAAACTGACCGGTCTGAGCTCTGACTGGGTGGGTGTGTGGGGGGGCGGGTGTCTGTGTGTGGGCGAGATGGGATGATACATTACCCATCGCGTTCACGGTGAGTTAAAATTATCGTACATATCAATATCATGTACGTTACATTACAATAAAGGGCGGAACACCTGGCCTGACGTCAGCGCTAGTGACCCCTCCCACCCAACCTCCATGATTTGCGGGGGGTTCTAGGGTAAACCGCTTCCCGTTCAAGCTGACCAGTTTCTATATGAACACCTCGAAGCTTTTAGGATCTCACAAAGAAACCCATTTCCATGCCAATGTTATTTGTTAGTCATTCAATATAATTTTTCGTTATTAATACATACATGTTAGGGCTGATACTGATTTAAAAAAATTGTTCGATTAATCGGGATAAAATATATAGATATTTCGATTAATTATGTTTCATAACCCATTCATAGATCCCGTTGAGTCGCGATTCATTATTTCGCGAATCGGTTAAGTCGCGGCAATTCAATAGCTTTAAAATTTTGTGACGTAACTCAGCAAATTCTTTCTGCTATGCAATAAATGAAGAAGAAAAACCTATTGTTTACGCATGCAAGTCAAAAATAATAATAATTATTCAAGGAAAAATGTATGTATGTAACACAAAATATAATCATCAAATAGTTCTATATATAATTCTCAATGTAACGTCCGTCACACTACTATTTTTAGATAGCTGCGCACCAAAAATACTCAACAAAAATATATAAGTTGCAATTTATGTCCCGATGACGCTACTAATTTTAGAAACCAGCCCACCAAAAATGATTAAAATTGTTACTGGAAATAAATGAATAAGACAAAAAAATTATAAAATAAATTAGATTTATGACGTCATTAAACTGAAAATTTCATAAAATGCCCATAGCTTAAATATTGATTTTTTTTTCTGATGAACATTTGTTCAAAATTAAGAGATTGAAGCTGAAATATATTGATTTTTGAAACTTCAGTCATTTATGACGGGTGATACCCTAGTTATTAATAAAATGGGGGGAAAAAATAGAAATATTTTTAAAACTTTTCATTGAATTTTGATCCATTAAATTGATTTTATTAGATTGAAAATAACGATTAATAGATTAATAAATAGTCAATATCCTCAGCCCTAAAATATACATATATATACTGTATGAAAACTATATTAAAGTATACTACGATAAAGATGTAAAAACGCCTTTTTCAAATGAGAATTCTGTTGAATGTAAGAAAACTGTTGATAAAATATGGCCCAATGAGTCTAAATAGAAAAACATTGATTTTATCCGTTCATTAAGTGCAGATTGGAATGAGCCCAAAACACGCTGGTAGGCTGGTAGGGACGTGCAGAAAACTACGCGTGAGAAGCTGTGGGATTCGAGATAAGCAACGAAACTTAGGACACCTCATAACTATTCTTATTCTTTTTTTTTATTTTAAAGGGAGAGATATAACAAATCCAGAAACCGAGAAGCTGGCGAGGGCTTTTGAAGAACACGGAGCGCAAACAAAGATGGGACAAGGAACAATCGACACCTTTTAGCGGCGACTAGGCGTCCTGGGACTCGTTTGTTTTTGTAACTCGGCCCTTCGGCGATTTACGATTCTTCTCCAGCTTGTGATGTCGGGGACCAAGGTCCCGAAGCGAAGATGGCTGCCGCTGGGGTGGGGGTGGCTCTGTTTGGGGAGCGCTAGATTCGAACAAGGGTGGAATCTGTTGCAGGAGGGGTGCAGAATCAACGCGAGGATCACCGAAGCTGAACGCTGTATTTTCAACACAAGGCCTCTATTCTCTAATCAACGAGATTATAAAGCCAAACCGTGGTCAAAGATATTATAATGATATGCTAGCCCCTGGTCAAATATTTTACAGTGATATGCTAGCCCCTGGTCAAATATTTTACAGTGATATGATAGCCCCTGGTCAAATATTTTACAATGATATGATAGCCCCTGGTCAAATATTTTACAGTGATATGCTAGCCCCTGGTCACATATTTTACAGTGATATGCTAGCCCCTGGTCAAAGATATTACAGTGATATGCTTGACCCTGGTCAAATATTTTACAATGATATGCTAGCCCCTGGTAAAATATTTTACAGTGATATGCTAGCCCCTGGTAAAATATTTTACAGTGATATGCTAGCCCCTGGTCAAATATTTTACAGTGATATGATAGCCCCTGGTCAAATATTTTACAGTGATATGATAGCCCCTGGTCAAATATTTTACAGTGATATGCTAGCCCCTGGTCAAAGATATTACAGTGATATGCTTGCCCCTGGTCAAAGATATTACAGTGATATGCTAGCCCCTTAGTCAAAGATATTACAGTGATATGCTAGCCCCTGGTCAAAGATATTACAGTGATATGCTTGCCCCTGTTCAAAGATATTACAGTGATATGCTAGCCCCTGGTCAAAGATATTACAGTGATATGCTTGCCCCTGGTCAAAGATATTACAGTGATATGCTAGCCCCTGGTCAAAGATATTACAGTGATATGCTTGCCCCTGGTCAAAGATATTACAGTTACAGTGATATGCTTTCCCCTGGTCAAAGATATTAAAGTGATACTAGCCCTTGGTCAAAGATATTGGGGTGATATGCAAGCCCCTGGTCAAAGATGGCACAGTTATTGTAGCCACAGTTTAGAGATAGTACATAGCTGTCACTCAATACAAGAGCATTGAGTACTCATTTAGTTGTATTTCTCGAGACCATGCTGAGACGTATTGGTGAGCGATGTTGAGAAAATAAGGGGCGGGATGATGAAGTCACCAGGCTTAGTCTTCTACTGAGGAAGTCGAGTGAAGTGTGGAAACAAAAGTAAATGTGAGGGGGCGAATGGTCCAAACAATAGTTGACCGGAAACTTGACCAACCATTGACTTGTTGCCAGTACCATCTCCATTCCTTTTGAGATGGCTCAGCATCTTTTCTATACTTACATTTCTCAAACAGAACCCACCCCCTCACACATTCTTTGTGCGTCATACACTGCTTATCTGTGTGTGAAAACGCCAAACAAATCAATTATTCCCGTTTCGTCAAATTGTCGTCATAAAATTTTAGGTGGTCGCGGTGGTCCCTCCGCCCCACTCCCCACTCTCATCCACAGTGGACCGCACGGCGACTCCACCAATCACCCTTTTGTCAGAGTACGAGCTTTATCGCGGCCTGCTCGCGGCGGGGGGAACCAACAAAGATTGCTTCCTTGCATTCACGGGGGCGAAAATTGCCCCTATCGTGTTTACCCCGTGGTGGGGCGAGGTCGGGGGAGTCTACACAGTAACAACGATGATATCTCTGAAAATTTGCCGGCAAAAGGTGGGGATAATTGGCCGGCAAAAGGTGGGGATAATTGGCCGGCAACAGCTGTGGTCGGGGTGCATGATGTGGGGGTTGGGGGTAAGGGCCATTTTAGTATCGTCATTTGACTCGAGCAATAGCTCAATAGTAATAGGGGAGGAGATGCATAGGAGAGGGTCTGGACCGAACTGGGTCCAAAAGTCAGGTCCAACTAAAGTTCATTTATGTTTTGGTCCATTAACACTAATTTTATTTCGCCACTACATGCTGGCAACTGTATTTTATTTGTTGGCATTTATTTAAGTGACGGTGCGCCGCTATATCTAGGATGTCGGATGTGTGGGTGGACACCAAATATTGTAAATCTGTTTTGGTTGAGATTGGTCCACCGTGATCGCTTTTTGTTGGCCGGTTTCTGAGAACTGCCGCAACATTAATGGGGCAAGAAAGTAGAAAAGGAGAGGGGGGATAGGTCCACGTACATGTCCGCGTACTTAAACTGAAACAAAACATTTCATTACTTCGTGCTGCTGTTTGTGTCCATTCTCTCATCCGCCACCCGTTCTTTGCACCATCTATTATGAGCAAGTCTGCGGCGTATTCCTGTTATATTTTTCTGGTTTTATCAAGATAATTTTTAAGCGCGGAAAGTTTCTTTAAAACTTCTGATGTTTGGATTGGGTTAAGCGCTCCTGATTGGTGAACTCATTTAGGGCAATGCAACGACCTCTGGAGGTACCAAGTAAGTCAATGCATGAAGTGACTTCGAGCTGGTGCTCTTCCTGTCCTCTGGAGGAGTACACGTTTAGGAGGTGGATAACACGCAAACAGGGTGCGAGTGAGCCTGAAAAGACGTCACAAAACAGCGAACGTTTTGGAAAAGAAGAAATCGCACACAAATAAAACGAATGCGCTGAGAACACGGCTAGTTTCTCTAGTCATTGCCCAAATTAGTGTTTGCCTTTTATAGGTGACGATTTTTATATTTACCGAAATGAATTATTTACTTTAAGTAACATTAGAAAAAAATATTAAAATCACTGGTCAATGATTACGTGCTTACGGACTGTTGGTATTGATAAGAATGTTTAAAATTATTATTTTCTATCACCACTGACAGTGTCATTCAAATCAAAAGTATAAATTTTGAAATATCCACGAAAGATTTAGTTTTGATTGGATGAAGGTCATCATTATTTTAGTACGCCATGGTAAGGATTTGCTGATGTAAAGATAATAGAAACACGTAGAATGTTGGTTGTCTCGGGGTTCGATATCTGGCTTGACCTGAAGAAAACGGGTTCGTTCCCGAGGAAAAATGTTTATACAATAAAATACGCTTGTTATAATATGTGGCTGTTATTACATGTATAATGTTGATGATGAAATACCGGCCACTAATTTATTTATCTTAGTTTTCTTCTTTAGCCCACAGCCTGTATCAAATTTCTGAAAAGAGATTAGAACCCTAACTCGCGGCCTCTGGGTGTTATTTCAAAATACATATTTACTAGGGAGTCCCAATAACCGCACCCAGCCGAGAGCGAATATCTTATTATAATATATATTCATTGCTTTCAGGCAGTGGTAATGGGTGTTGGAGGGCAACATTTTCACATCGGTTACCACCAAGGAAGGTCTTTGAAAGCAGACAAGAAGCAGTGGCAAATAGCACAATTCCAGGTTATTTCTGTTAGCGTGGCCGGAGGAATTCTCACGGTTAAAAGCTTCTCGATGGGTAAACACTGGTCAACCTGGGGACCGTGACGTCGGATAATATTGTCTTTGAATGTGAGCCGAAGGTGGTCCGAGCGGATGAATAGTTCGAAACGAGTGTGTTTGGGTTTCACGATCAACCTTAAATAACCGGACCGGACCCAAGTTGATAGACGGTGATTAGGGTTTTTTGTCACCACGAAGTCCGTAGACGCCAAAGTTCACTTCATTCAACTGAGCGTCACACAGCAAACCGTGAGATTCAACGGCACATGACTTTACCGCTAGAATTTTCTTTGACCAATAGTTACGCGGTTTATGGCAAACTTTAACTCTGGCATTTTATCTTTAACAGTTTTTGGGCGTCTCAACACTGTGGAAAACGCATGCTATTATTTTATCCTTACGTAGTGTTAAGTATCCTTAGATTTTTTTTTCGTAAAACGTTTCTCGGCACAAATAAAGAAGCAAAAATAAGTTAGAAAAATAGCATCGTATAATAAAGTTGATACGCAGATTTTGCCTTGGTCTAGTCTTCTAAGCTGACCACAAATCTACGTAGAATTAACGAAGATGTTTTGAGATACGTCCTAACAAAATACACGCACTTCTCAGTATATCTATAGAATTGCGCCACGAAACGACAAGACCTAATATAATAGCTTGTTTTAGCTGTAATTTCGTCACAACAAAATGCGATTCCCCGTCGGTCCAAGACGATGAATGTTTTATTTTGAAAAAAAATCCCTCATAGGGATGTTCATGATATGGCGGAAATCTATTAATAGAAATATATTATATCTTATATCACAAATTATATCTTATAATTTATCTTTTGTAAGGACAAATACATTAAAATCTAATAAAAGATTCGAGTCAATACGTGAATGTAGGTATTTTGAGAATGATTGATCTTATCAGCTAATTTTTAATTCTTCGTTAACTTAAGACAGCTTATTGGACTTACAAATTAAAAAAAAAAAAATTCGTTATTATACTAAGCTAACAATTTTGAGAACATAATGATTTGACTGTATTTATGCCTCAAAACTTTGTTTCGCTAAAATGTAATCTAAAAAAAGAACATTACGAATCGAGCTGTGACGTTTTCCTGTTTTAGATATGAAGAACCCTATAGACCGATAGACTAAAATCAATTATCACACATTAAAAACCATAGGACATACCAGGTCACAACAGGACACCACCAGGTCTTTGAACTTTGTAAACACCACTCCGCCCCTTCTCAAAGATCGTATCCTAGCAGCCCTGCATTTTATCATCACAACGAGTGGCCACTTGAAACAGGACACCAGATAAATGACCTTGACACTGGGATGCACGGGGGGTTTTAAAGATTTGAATGGAAGGTAGCAGACATGACGTCCGCGGGGGGAAAAGTCACGGCCCTTAATCTCATTTGAAAAGGTGATATGGCATTCTGCCCCTTGAACATTGGACACTGGTCACGTATCATTGTTTAAACCCGTTCCCAAGCGTCTGTTAAAATGTAGCGATCCTTTGTTGTTTATCGGGCCCTCCCGTAGGCGGCTCGGACGTTTATGACGATTTAAATACAAAATGACGTCTCATTATACCGCGGGGGGGGGGGGGGGGGGGGAGGGGCTCAACATAAACGGACGCGCACGCACACCCTGGGAACCGTCGTGATCCTGACGTTTGATTTGTCATCGCCTGATGAATGCTCTGGGTCGAAGATCGTCCCCGACCCACACATCACCACACAGTGAGATTGTTCAGTTCATTCCTTGAAAGTGTCACTGTCATCGTAAACAACGCATCTCCGTGGCTCTTTGCATTTCTATTGTAGTGTACTCCCGGGGGTCGGGGGAGGAGAGTGTTTAGGGGAGGAGTGCTTCACAAAAGAGAAGTCACTTCTCATTCTTCAAGATTCGGGTACTGAGTGTGTGTGTGGGGGGGGGGGTAGCTGTCCTAGTCGGGGGTCTGGACGGAAGGCATTTGACGATGGTCAAAGGTACACTTCCCATGATTGCGCCCGTAAATCAGTGTCAGCTGAACAAGCTCGTAGATGAGCTCTAAACACTTCGACGAGTCATCGCGAGTCTAAGTGAGGCGTAATAAATTATGAAGACCACAGGTTTTGGCTGCAATTATTATTATTATCATTATTATTATTATTATTATGTATTTATGAGAGGAAACAAAAGGGTGGGTCTGTTGGAAAAATAAGACATAGAGACGGGTGGGAGGGAGCATGTTCAGATATAACTATACAAATAATCGGATTGCTCCGTGATATTGGAATCCTAACACAAAGTATGTTCTCTTTTAATAACTACAGAACTGCTGTATCATTGTGAAAGTGTCGGATATTGTCGTGCATTGTCTTATTATAAACGCTCCTTATATGCAGAAGATTATTGAGACCTACGAATTTCAGAGACCGGAAAAGGTATATTTTCCTCGTTCTTTTCTTTCTTATGTACTGAACATTTTCTGTGTCTTTACATTAATGGACCATATGTTACTGGCATTAAAAAAACAACTTTTCACATGGTTGTGGTTTAAATGGTTTTTAAATGAAATTATATTCAAATTACATAGACTTTATGTTCCCGGTGGTAATAAGGCACACAGACCGATGACCAGATTAAACTGATTGAGGTAAATAGTCTTATTACTCGTCTCATTATAAGGGTCTGATATCATGAAGTTCAATTGGTCATAAGAAAGTTTGCGCTCATATGATTAACTTTCCTTTTCTAACACCGATTAAATTTTTTTTCTTCACAGACAATTTAATGAGGACATTGGAACAAAAACAAAAATCTGCTAAGATATCATGGGAAAGAATTTCAAAAAAAAAAAAACAAAAAAAAACTGACAAATCCGGGGGAGGAGTTAGGGGTGGAGACAATCAACAAACCGCCCTTAGCCCCAAGAATGGCGTGACGAGGATCTAATCTGACACGGGGGGACCCTCGTCACGTCCTCGGGGTTCTGAACAACAGTCCGTTTCGGTGCTAAACCTACACGCGGTCGTTGCTAGCTACGGTGCTATTTGGTGCTCCGGGAGCTGGGCGTGAGAAGTTCGGTGTCGTGTAGAGGCAGACTACGCGGGGCCAACGGAGGTTATAGATAGCATGTGTACGGCAAGGACAATGTACAAAACATCAGACCGTCATGGAATTATCCCAATACTGATATATCCATCATCCACCTTCCATTCCACCCACCCTAATCCCCCCCTTCACAAATGTCCTTACCGTCTAGCCACCTATCATCTTTGCACACACATTCATAACAGTGTTAATTGCAGAATGATGCACATCCATTTTTCTTATTGCTTATGACACTCTTGTCAATGCTTTCTTTAAACGAAATTTTCAATCGACATGAGACTGTTAAATTTTCTTTAACGCATGAATTACTGTTCAATATTTTCATAACTCTTATGATTTTGTCTGTTGGTTTGCTTTTTGTTTGGGCTTAGAGGTCATATTTTGTTATAATCAATTATTACCATTCAATCCTTCTTCTCTCTCTCCCCATGACCTTGACCTACCTTCCTGCCAGCCTCGTTGTTGTGTAAGTTCATGATGGCCCTCGGCTTGTTCCTCCTCTTCTTGCTACGTTCCCTGGCGTCCACGAAGACCTTGGAGAAGGCGATGCCGTAGGCGATGTTGTCCGAGCATCCCGCCCACTCGAAGTTCTCCTGACTCCGGCCACGCAGAGTCTTGTCACAGCCGCACTTACGCAGCTGGCCACTGCTGCAAGCCCTGGTCACCGCGTGCGCCACTCCGGCCGAGGATATGGAGTGGACAAAGGCCGCTTCTCTTGTACCTAGGTGACACGAAAGGAAATAAAAAAGAAAAAAACACAAATATTTCAATACTCGTAGACAAATAATAAACGTTTGCATGCTCTTCGAGGAAAATTGTACCAAAAAAATAATTAATACTTTTAAAAATTATTTCTCTGACGCTCTAGGGAAAAAAGGCTGAGACCAGAATCCTTATTAAGCAAAAGATTTGAACTGACATTTAGAAATATTTTCTCCAAGGTCTTTCTTTACTTAAAGTGTTTTTTAATTTTGAAAATTTAATTAATTTATAAAACTTTTCTTTGTTAGTCAAACATAAATATTGCGTTTGTTTTACTTAAAATTAAGATATTATTTTTAGGTGTAAATTTTTGTTTTTTAAAAAGTTTATCATTTATATATTATTTTCCCCATTACTTCCCCCCCTTTTACTTTCCAAACAGTGTCTCCATAACTCAGTGACACGAGGAAACCTGAACTCATTTGGTAACAAATCATGTGATGTCAACAAATTCAGACAAACAGGATTTTCCACACAAAAAAAAAAAAGGAATTCATAATGATCTAGCCCACGTCAAAGCTACTATAAAAACTATTTTTAATGACTATTTCTAAAAGTCCTCAGCTGACCTGGAGAGGAGATGGGCGCCGCCAAGTTCTATTAAGCCCCGAGAAATCTCTAATGGAACCATTAGAACCCACTACGACCCCAAGATTATGGGACACACACCAAAAAAAAATGTGCATAACACTTTCCAGCATCTTAGAGACATTTTTCGGGGCGAGGAGCGACTGAAATAATTGAAACGTCATGGATTGCCCTAATACTGGTTACTGAAACAAATTCTCCCTTAAAGTCTAGGTTATTACACGCGATCACCTCAGGTCAAGCACAAATTAGTTGAAAAACCTCTTGGAAATACTGGTGGTCACTTTGATGGTGGCCACAACCAAAACCCGAAAAAAATAGCTTGAAAATAAAGTGGGGACGGGGTGGGGGCGGTATGGCAGTGAAATGAATGTGACGTTACACGCTAAATGGCCTTGGCTGTACTGGGGCACATGGCATACAAAGTATGGCTTCATTTTCTGCAACACATGCAGCTTTATGGATGCCATTACATCGAACGTTGCTGCGTTAGGCTCGAGGCAATCTCGTCAACGTGCTGAATGACACGCCGATGGCACACTCGATGACACGCTCGATAAAACGTCCGGTGACACTTCTGGTGACACCTCACCGACACAAACGCCCTCCGTCAAGGATGACGTACTATTTGTCGATGTTCCCTTTAAGCTGCATTGCTGCGCGGCCGAGCAGATTTTCTGACCAAAGCCATGCTTCAATCTAGATTAACCGTGCAGCAAATTCTGATAAGATTTATACTATTATTATTTATATTTTAAAATATATTTTTGGGAGGAGATGGTGTAAATTGTTTAACAAAAATTAATGCACACGATTTTGTTAATTTGCACGCAGACCAACGAAACTTAGAGTGGACATTCCTCCTTGAGAGTAATATTTCATAACGATGTGATGGTCAGGCGGTGATGTGGCATTGGAGTGGAGAGAGGTGATGATTTATTTTTTGAGCCAATCAAATGTTTAAGATAAAGAAGTAATTGATTTTAAAAAATAAAATCATCTATTCATTGAGCGACTGAGTTGTTTATCGTTCATAGAGTGCAAGTGCTTGCAAAAAACCAACATTTGTGCTTTAATCGTCCAGGAGCACAATCATGTGTAGACAACTTATTCTGGCTCTCTCACAATCTACTATATAAATTTTACAATGAAAGAGTTACCTTCTAATAATATCCAATACAGATATTCCCCCTATACTAAAGATTATTGCGGCATACTTGTGTCAATGGTTTGCGCCTAGTTTTGCATTTTTTGTCAGAGTTTTAAATGTTGTTACAATTTAAACTTCAAGACCTGAACTAAATGTAAAACAACACCAAGCACGCGTAACACAGCATAAAATATAGTTTTGTTTGACCCTGTTAGATTTCATCAGGTTTAACATTCGCATTTAAAGTTTAAAAAAAAAACAACAACAACAAAAAACCAGACTTCTATTACACGTTTTCAATCGCCATTTTTAGCTGGATATCAGTTAACTGCCCAGAAAGTCCCCGGTTCTTGCCATTAAAATCAAGCACATGATGTAACCGAAAACAAATATGAGACAATCTTACATTCTTCCGATTTAACAATTAACTCTTCAAAAACACAGGCTAGTTATTATTAGTTTCGGATCAAACAACCCATCATTTAAGCTCTCCCGCCTCCCTCCCTTTTCTCTCGTAATAAAAACGATAAAATACATTCATTGCCCAGCATCGCCCCATGACGTAACAGGAAAACACACACGCAATCTCGGCTCATTTCCACGGAGTCCGACCGCCCTCGATAAATCCCCGCTGGTTTTAAAAGGTGTGGGAGATTGGATCGCCGCGTCGTTTTTAACGGGGTTTCCCGGAGCCATTTTTCTGATGGCGCGCAGTGGATGCAGATTCATGCAGATACCGCCAATATCTCATATTATAGTTTGGCGCCTTGGGCAAATTGAAGCTTTGCGAGGGACTTTGAAAGTCGTCTGCTAGGTGATGAAAAGACTTTGGAAGCAGTTCGACTCCGAGTGAATAAACCATTGACCTACGTCAGCAAGATGCGTCGACACAGTTCATTTCATTTATAAGCTGTGTGTGTGCGGGTGGGGGTGAGGGGCGTACAAAAATATGGTCATCTCAGTATTCCAGGGTGATTTTGTAGTTTTTGGCTACTTGATTAGCTTAAAAAAATAATTTGTTCTTCACTAGTCATAGCGGGGATCCTCTGCATGTGAATAGATGTAAGATCTAAACGAAGAATAGCTGTTATATATTTACCAACTATTAAAAGTTTCGCTCAGTATTGTTTTTCCTAACCTACCCCATCCCATTAAAAAAAAAATCATAGCAACATTCGAGATAATGCCTTATATATACAGATTATTGGTTAAACATTGTCTTCACAACTGTCGGGGTGTGAAAATTAATGATAATTATTTTCCGTTAAAACAAATTCTTTATCAGAATATGTATACTTATTTTTCCCACATTCTCAATAATTTTTTTGGTCATTCACAAATCTTTAAAAAAAAAGCTAGTCCGACTTGTTATAATCATTATAATTATTTTTGGATCAAACGACCCCAGATTTAAGGACCCCAACCCCCCCCCCTTTTATTTCAGTTTATGATTGGATTCCTCCTGGCTCTGGATGACTCCAATCTGCCATCATGTGGACGACAGGATTAAGTCGATATGGATGATGGGCATTTTACGGCGTCTAATTCCAGCACATCACAAGGAAATACCAGCTCCAGCTCCCTCCCCCAACGGCTGACTGAACTGATCGAACCACCCTCTCACCCCCTCCGCCCCCCCCCC
>MUZC01000914.1:689166-723948 GCA_002072015.1 Radix auricularia
TGGGGGGGGGGGGGGATGTGTAGCTAAAAGCTAAATGCCCAGGCGCCACTGTTTTCCAGGTACCTATCGGAGCTGGATGGACTCAGGCACACCCTTAGCCCAGGAAAAATATTTGCCTTTACCGTGACTCTCTGTACGCCAGCTGAGTGCGCATACCGCTTGACCACCGCGCTCCCTGAAATCCGTTGAATGACAGTTAATCCTGTGTAAAATACTGGTGGAGGAGCTTGTGAATCGATAGAACCACAGACAGACAGACAGATACAGACAGATAGACACATACAGACACAGACATATACAGACAGACACAGACAGACAGATATATGACAGACACAGACAGAAACAGACAGAAAGAGAGAGAGATCGAAACAGCGAGAGAGAGATTGAGAAAGAGGGAGAGACAGAGACAAAGAGAGAGAGTTATATTTCATTGGATAATAAGAGTTATCTTTCATTGGATAACAGGAGTTATCTTTCATTGGATAATAAGAGTTATCTTTCATTGGATAATAAGAGTTATTTTTCATTGGATAATAAGAGTTATCTTTCATTGGATAATAAGAGTTATCTTTCATTGGATAATAAGAGTTATCTTTCATTGGATAATAAGAGTTATCTTTCATTTCATTGCACAAGTTGCCTTGAATTGGATAGGACAAGTTATCTTTTGTTGGATGAAATGAGTTATCCTTCTTTGGATAGCACGAGTTATCCTTCATTGGATAACATGGGAAATCCTTCATTGGATAGCACGAGTTATCTTTCTTTGGATAACACGAGTTATCCTTCATTGGATAACATGGGAAATCTTTCATTGGATAGCACGGTATATCTTTCGTGTGTCGGGTATAGGTAGCCCCTCTCCCCCTTCCCTCTCGTCGGGTCGCACCACGAGAGAGAGAGAGAGAGAGAGAGCTGTTACTGTTGGGTGGTTAGGGACGCAGCGTGGGGCCTCCTCCCGAGGCGCGTGAGAGTGGGATCGGCCCTTTAAGAGCGTGAGTGCTAGCTATAATAAAACGTTTCTCCTCTGCCGACAGATATTTGACATTTTAAACCCTTTGAAGACATCACCGGTAACACGCCTTCACAGAGACTTCAAGGTCAGCTGACTTAACAACAAGTCTTTCAGAGAAGAAACAAACTTTGGAAGGTCCAGGAGTTTTTTTTTTCTCTCAGTAGTTTAAAATTTAAAAAAAATTAATTTAAGAAACAATTCTTTTAACAGATGTGGGGCTGAGAGGAAAAGAAAAAACACCAAAATATCAAGTAACAATGTTCTCATATAAACGACATGAGACAAGACGCCAAAAAGTTTTAAGATAAGTTAGTTCTTTAATAGCTTTTGTCTCTAGCTTCATATAATAAAGCTACAAATTCTTGTCGGGTAATATATTAACTAAAATTGACCAAAGTTGTATGCGTTCAACTGTCATCATATTATAATATAGCGAAAAATTACTTAAGACTAACTAGACTGTTACAGGTATTATAATTAAGGTAAGTTTCAAGGTTGCGATGAAGTTTATAGATTCCATGTGGTCACAGAAGCGAATGACTCCATCTTTAAATGCTGAAGTCGTTATGAAAAACTTGAACGTCTGAGACAACTCTGAGTATTTGACATAATGACGTGACAACCCTGAGTATTTGACATAATGACGTGACAATCCTGAGTATTTGACATAATGACGTGAAAACCCTGAGTATTTGACGTAATGACTTGATAATATTGAGTATTTGACATAATGACGTGACAACACTGAGTATTTGACATAATGACGTGACAATCCTGAGTATTTGACATAATGACGTGACAACTCTGAGTATATGACATAATGACGTGACAACCCTGAGTATTTGACGTAATGACGTGACAACCCTGAGTATTTGACATAATGACCTGACAACTCTGAGTATATGACATAATGACGTGACAACACTGAGTATTTGACATAATGGCGTGACACCCTGAGTATTTGACATAATGACGTGACAACCCTGAGTATGTGACATAATGACGTGACAGCCCTGAGAATTTGACATAATGACGTGACAATCCTGAGTATTTGACATAATGGCGTGACAGCCCTGAGTATTTGACATAATGACGTGACAGCCCTGAGTATGTGACATAATGACGTGACAGCCCTGAGTATTTGACATAATGACGTGACAGCCCTGAGAATTTGACATAATGACGTGACAGCCCTGAGTATTCGACATAATGACGTGACAGCCCTGAGTATTTGACATAATGGCGTGACAGCCCTGAGTATGTGACATAATGACGTGACAGCCCTGAGAATTTGACATAATGACGTGACAGCCCAGAGTATGTGACATAATGACGTGACAAATCTGAGTATTTGACATAAAGACGCGGACAACCCTGAGTATTTGACGTAAAGACGTGGACAACTCTGAGTATTTGACGTAATGATTTGGACAAAGCGTATCGCAAACTGTAGTTGTTGAGCATTGTAGTTAAAGTAGTTTGCATTGGTTTGTTACAGTTTTTAAACCTTATGAAAGGTAATATGGGACTAAAGACCCTCTTTAACGAGCAGAGATTTAGAATGACAGTTATTGACAGTTCCCTGGTCATGGTTGCTACCTAACTGACAAGTTCAAGCTATCAACCAGTTCCATTTCGCATGGTCATTTAGAGCATAAAGCAACAATTACCAATTACAGTTGAAATATGCAGCATACATTTACTTTACACCAATCGATATTTTTCCACCTTGCCATTCAGAAGCTATTTTTTTTGCCCCCTTTCCGATCCTGCTATTCAGAAGCTATTCCTGTGGCCCACTTTCCAACCCTGCTATTCAGAAAATATTGACATTGCCCACTTTCCAACCCGATTTTCTGAAGGGATTCACATTACCCCCTTTCCGACCCTACTATTCAGAAGCTATTAACATTGCCTCTTTTTCAACACTGATGCTGCTATTCAGAAACGATTCACATTGCCCTGTTTTCCACCATTCCACTTTGAAGCTATTCCTATTGCCTCCTTTTCCACCCTGCTATTGGGAAGCTATTCCGATTACTTTTCCTTACCAACAAAAAACAAGCATCATGGAGTATTCCCCCTTGGAACATTCAAACGAATCAACATTTTGCAACCCAACAAAAATCCTGCTGTAGAATCTATGTGTGCACTGTTTTATTTAGTAAGCAACAACCATCTCTGACTTGTTCAAATACTCGAAAT
The DNA here is from genome assembly GCA_002072015.1 of Radix auricularia. NCBI lineage: Eukaryota > Metazoa > Mollusca > Gastropoda > Lymnaeidae > Radix > Radix auricularia. Next base: position 692,387 of record MUZC01000914.1, read on the forward strand.
ATATATATATATATATTTTTGGCATGCTGTAGTACTAGCTTTGGGGGGTAGCTGTAGTGTTACGTGTAGTACTGGCTGTAGTGTAGCTGTAGTACTGGCTATGACACTAGCTTTAGTACTAGTTGTTGCACTAGCTGTATTACTATATGTAGTACTAGTGGTAGTGGTTGCTGTAGTACTAGCTGTACCACTTGCCGTAATGGTAACTTTACCACTAGCTGTTATGGTTACTGTAGTGGTATATGTAGTAATAGCTGAAATGGTGTCTTTAGTACTAGCTGTAGTGGTATATGTAGTAATAGCTGAAATGGTGTCTTTAGTACTAGCTGCAGTGGTATATGTAGTAATAGCTGAAATGGTGTCTTTAGTACTAGCTGTAGTGGTATATGTAGTAATAGCTGAAATGGTGTCTTTAGTACTAGCTGTAGTGGTATATGTAGTAATAGCTGAAATGGTGTCTTTGGTACTAGCTGTAGTGGTATATGTAGTAATAGCTGAAATGGTGTCTTTAGTACCAGCTGTAGTGGTATATGTAGTAATAGCTGAAATGGTGTCTTTAGTACCAGCTTTAGTATCACTATAGAGACGTACGAAAAAAATAATATTTTTATCTTTGTATTTTTCGTCGAAGTTTTCGAAATCCAACTCCAAACAAGAAAAAGTTTTTGGTAACCTAACACTGAACTCTAAGTCTTTCACTGTCATGTCAGCAACACGCACAAGACATGTGAGAACGCGAGTGATGGATAATGACGGGCGAGGGCAGGTTAATGACGAGAGCGAGTGCTCACGCTCAGTTTAGTCCCCGCTGGAGGGTGGAAGCTCTGAAAGGGTAGCACGCGTATTAAGATGTCTGAGGGCAGCGTCAAATGAGAATTTATGGCCCGTGAAAATGAGGGGCCACTAAATGCTAAACGTTTGTCAATGGAAGAAAGGAAGCAGCTGGTCATGGGACCCCAGTTTGTGTCGGTGCACCACGTGGTACGACCGTGTGCACTGGTAGGTACAGTTGGGTACTTTCGTGCCTTGATCGGCTTGGTTAAGAGCAGTTTGGTACGTTTATCTATTGTGGGTACAGTTATCTACCGTGGGTAGTTACCTAATGTGGGTACAGTTATATTATTGTGGGTACTGTTACCTATTGTGGGTACAGTTATCTACCGTGGGTACAGCTATCTACCGTGGGTACAGTTACCTATCGTGGGTACAGTTACCTATTGTGGGTACTGTTACCTATTGTGGGTACAGTTATCTACCGTGGGTACAGTTATCTACCGTGGGTACAGTTACCTATCGTGGGTACAGTTACCTATTGTGGGTACACTTATTTATTGTGGGTACAGTTCCCTATTGTGGGTACAGTTATCTAATGTGGGTACGGTTATCTAGTGTGGATACAGTTATCTTCTGTGGGTACAGTTATCTTCCATGGGTACAGTTATCTATTGTGGGTATATTTATCTATTGTGGGTACACTTATTTATTGTGGGTACAGTTCCCTATTGTGGGTACAGTTATCTATTGTGGGTACGGTTATCTAGTGTGGATACAGTTATCTTCTGTGGGTACAGTTATCTTCCATGGGTACAGTTATCTATTGTGGGTACAGTTATCTATTGTGGGTACAGTTACCTATTGTGGGTACAGTTATTTATTGTGGGTACAGTTATCTATTGTGGGTACAGTTATCTATCGTGGGTACAGTTACCTATTGTGGGTACAGTTATTTATTGTGGGTACAGTTACCTATTGTGGGTACAGTTATCTATTGTGGGTACAGTTACCTATTGTGGATACAGTTATCTTCTGTGGGTACAGTTATCTTCCATGGGAACAGTTATCTATTGTGGGTACAGTTATCTATTGTGGGTACAGTTATCTACCTTGGTACAGTTACCTATTGTGGATACAGTTATCTATTGTGGGTACAGTTATTTATTGTGGGTACAGTTATTTACCGTGGGTACAGTTATTTACACTGGGTACAGTTATCTACCGTGGGTACAGTTATCTATTGTTGGTACAGTTATTTATTGTGGGTACAGTTGTTTACCGTGGGCACAGTTACCTATTGTGGGTACAGTTATCTATTGTGGGTACAGTTATCTATTGTTGGTACAGTTATTTACCGTGGGTACAGTTATCTACCGTGGGTACAGTTATCTATTGTGGGTACAGTTGTCTATTGTTGGTACAGTTATTTACCGTGGGTACAGTTATCTACCGTGGGTACAGTTATCTACCGTGGGTACAGTTATGTACCGTGGGTACAGTTATCTATTGTGGGTACAGTTATCTATTGTGGGTACAGTTATCTATTGTGGGTACAGTTATCTATTGTGGGTACAGATATCTACTGTGGGTACAGTTATCTATTGTGGGTACAGTTATCTAATGTGGGTACAGTTATCTATTGTTGGTACAGTTATTTACCGTGGGTACAGTTATCTACAGTGGGTACAGTTATCTACTGTGGGTACAGTTATCTATTGTGCGTACAGTTATCTACCGTGGGTACAGTTATCTATTTTGGGTACAGTTATCTACTGTGGGTACAGTTATCTACTGTGGGTACAGTTATCTAATGTGGGTACAGTTATATACTGTGGGTACAGTTATCTATTGTGGGTACAGTTATCTACCGTGGATACATTTATCTACCGTGGATACAGCTATCTACCGTGAGTACAGTTATCTACTGTGGGTACAGTTATCTATTGTGGGTACAGTTATCTACCGTGGATACATTTATCTACCGTGGATACAGTTATGTACCGTGAGTACAGTTATCTACTGTGGGTACAGTTATCTATTGTGGGTACAGTTATCTATTGTGGGTACAGTTATCTATTGTTGGTACAGTTATCTAATGAGGGTACAGTTATCTACCGTGGGTACAGTTTGGGACTGTTTAAGCGGCATAGCGAGGGTGTCATGGGGAAATGTCCCCGGGCATGAGTGTCCAAGCGAGTCTCACAAAGTCACATATGGAAGGGTAAGATAATAATTTAACGTAAAAACGACGGGTGGGTGTCATAGTTTGTGTTCGGTCTCTAAATATAGTTAGCGCTGGATACAATTTTGCACTGCTCAGTACCCGCGGGGTGCCTGTTATTTTTTCAGGTGTGCACTATTAAGTACAGTTATGTCTGTCGGATACAATTATGTACTGTTGGGTACCGTTATGTACATCTGGCAGTTGTTTTAACTTACCGGTAATTTTACTGTTGGGTAAGTTTAGTATTGATGGGTACACATGTTATTTTACAATGAAACTATCTAATATATCGCTTTTGATGTTGTCATATTTTGAACAATACGAACTAAAAAGTGACATTTAGAAAAGTTAGTAGCCGCCCGGCGAGGTGGACGATTGCTTACAATAATTTTTATATGTATTGGTTCCGTAAATTTTCACATGACTTGAGTCATTTATACAAAAACTCGGAATTCCTTGTTATCTAGAGAAAAAAAAAACACTACTGGTAGGTTTTGAATCAAGAGATAAGGAAATAAACGTTTACTGACATCAATAACGGGACAAAACTCAATTCTCCTATACTTGTTAATACGTTCTAGTTACAGGGAAGTTACAGGGATGGCTTTGGGCATAGGCAGCCCCTCCAAATAGTCTCATCATTAACTTCTTATCTTATCTTAGATATACTGACGCTCCTTCTATGCAGAAGATAATTGCCTCCACAGACCATCAGGGATGATATGTTGGCAAGTGGTGCAGCATTCGCAGGCCTCGGCTATGAGGGTTCCACGCATTATCCAGTCGCCTAACTAATGTTAGGTACCCATTCGGAGCCGTGTGGACTAAGGGACGCCCTAGGCCCCGGGAACAAATCTTTGTCTTCGCATGGATTCGAACCCTGACCATCGCTACGCTAGTCGAGCGCGCTGCCACTCGACCACCGTGTCCCTTTAGTGGAGGTCTCGCACAAGAATCTTTCCAATTAAAAAAAATCTTTCTATTACATTTAACGCCACCAAATTCACTTCACCTGAGGCTTCCAATTCCCTTACGTCGGCCCTGCTAGTTAATTTAGTTTCTGTCTTTTATAAATGGTAAAACTACATTTTGGGCAAGCTTTTTTTAAAAAAAATGAGTATTTTTAACCTTTATCTTTGGCACATATGTATGATCCAACTTCCAGAGAGGAAGAGTTAAGTAGAATACAATCGACGTCTGAAGATCTAACATCTTGATCTCGTTTTGTGTTATGCTAGCAATAATCATTATTCGGATAGTATCCGGCTTTCATTCTCTTCTTATTTCATTTAACCCCAAAAATTCTCTACACAGCTTACACACGCCCGTACTTCCAGACCAACATTAGCCAGAAGGTGAAGAACAATATTGACAAAAGCCACGATCCAACGGCTTTCCCACCCTGCGCCGTCTTTTCACTTGGGACAGAAGCAAACAAACAAACGCTGTCGTGGATATTGTGTTTTTTTCCCTTGTTTTGTTTTTAAAGGTAGATGATCATCCGTCTCCCCACCTACCATAAACAAATCCCCGATTGGGTCGGCAATGGATTTGCTTTTTTTTTCATTTTTTTCAAAAATTTCGTTTCAAGATAAGTTTTTTGTGTGTGCGTGCGTGCATGTGTTTTTTAAAAAAAATGTTTGCACGCTCGTCATGGTCTGGTGGTTATGTTGCCGTGTGCTTCAGTGTCAAAGCCAGCGGCGCTTTCAAAATAATGTGATTAAATAACAATAGGTAAGGAATTCCAACCAGCGAAGATTAGGCGAAGTGATAACATTCTGTTAAATTCGCAGGCGACCACCCCCACCCCCACCTCTTAACCGATTCCTGCGGGGTGACTGTGCTTTGCACACGGATCAAGTGAAATCTGTCTCTGTCCGTATTCACGAGTCGGATGACGCGGCATGGGGCTCCACAGCAACATCCCGGAGAGTTAAACTCTTTAAGACCGACTGTGATACAATATAGTTGATATTTTAACAGTTTGATTCGCTGGCGGTTGGCTGAATCACAAACAGAGGACACGCGAGCAAATCCTACACGTGGTTTTTACGTCACTGAAGATGTGCTTACGTCACAAGCACGTTTCCAAATGAAATATTTCGCACCAAAAGCGTAGTGCAACAAGAGAAATGGGTTTAAATGTTAAAGTAGACAAAAGGAATTTCCACGGAGAGGTGCGCAAAAGAATGCCAAGAAAAGGCCTGCCACTAACAACTGCAAGAAAGAAAGAAAAAAAAAGTTGGTGCGATGCGTGGGGGTGGGGGGCGGAGATGGCGGATTCGTTCAGTCCTTGTGCCTCTCTGAGAGTCAAGACGCGCATGCAGTAGAGGAGCTGACACAATATCAAATAGACACACCAGTACTCACGGACTGAGGCCGGGGATTTTGTCGATCACGCTTTTTTAAGATACCAGACCCTTGATTATAAAATCAGATAAGGTCTGCGGCTCCCCCCCCTCTCCTCCCTTGTCAATCCCTAACTTTGGCACACGCTGATAGATGGTCCATTTCTGGCCCAGGTTCTCTCGCAGTCTCAAATAACTCTATGAAAATAGACCACCCCCCCCACACACACACACCCTCAACCCGAAAACTTTATATAAAAATATTAACTACTTTTTAAATTATTTATTGGTACTAGTAGACGTAAATAATGCTAAAATGATAAATACAATCATATTATTATGTAAAACACAATCGCTATATGCTGGTCATATTAAAGACCTATGGTTTTGATGGGAATACGCCATATGTCTTGTATATTTGACAAATGTTGGGCCGGGAAAATTGCAGCCAAACCATTTTTAAAAATGTTGCTGGAAATAATGACAGAAATATTATATAAATTATAGAGTGAATTTTTAGGAACGTTAGAAAATTCATGCGAGAAAATAATAACGTGTAAGTTTAATTTAGAAACAAGATGGAGTAATTTCAGGTTAAAAGAAGCTCAACATAAAAATAACATGTAAAAAAGTAGTTTCGCATAAAAATATCTTTAAAAAAAATTTTTACATCATTTTCTTTTTTTTACTAGAACAACTTTTTTTTTTTTTTTTTTAAAAAAAATTTTTACATCATTTTCTTTTTTTTACTAGAACAACTTTTTTTTTTTTTTTTGTAAAAAAATTTTCTAGACTAACGCTACCACATTCTCTTCGAGGCAGACCACTGTTCCAGAAATTCTTCCAGGCACAAGGTAAACACAAGTTGATTAAAAATACACAGTAGAAACCATGAGGTTTTTTGGGACCACTTGAGGCGAACAACCTCCTCTTGCCGAATAGTTAGCTAGGAACAACAACAATCATTGTTCATATTACAGAACACTAAAGAAATATGTTCAGTATAGTCGGTTTACAGTAGTCAGTGGAGTATCGTGGGAGAGGGGAGAGAGAAAGGTTGGGTGTAAGAATTGGGCTGAGTTTAAAACACTTATTATATGTATATATAATGTGATTTTAGCGATAAAATCTCGAACTCATAACATTTGAATCGCGCAATGGAACTAAACTTCTTCATTTAAAAAAGAAGCCATTATAAAAAAAAAATTCTCACTTTTCACAATGGGTTTACACCTATGTTCTGTGTGAGTCAATAGGACCAGTCTGTGTGGGCCAATATGACCAGTCTGTGTGAGTCAATAGGACCAGTCTGTGTGAGTAAATATGACCAGTCTGTGTGAGCCAATATGACCAGTCTGTGTGAGTCAATAGGACCAGTCTGTGTGAGTCAATAGGACCAGTCTGTGTGAGTCAATAGGACCAGTCTGTGTGAGTCAGTAGGACCTGTCTGTGTGAGTAAATATGACCAGTCTGTGTGTTCCAATATGACCAGTCTGTGTGGTCCAATATGACCAGTCTGTGTGATCCAATAGGACCAGTCTGTGTGGTCCAATATGACCAGTCTGTGTGGTCCAATATGACCAGTCTGTGTGAGTAAATATGACCAGTCTGTGGGGTCCAATATGACCAGTCTGTGTGGTCCAATATGACCAGTCAGTGTGGGTCAATATGACCAGACTGTGTGGTCCAATATGACCAGCCTGTGTGGGCAAATATGACCAGTCTGTGTGGTCCAATATGACCAGCCTATGTGGTCCAATATGACCAGTCAGTGTGGGTCAATATGACCAGACTGTGTGGTCCAATATGACCAGTCTGTGTGATCCAATAGGACCAGTCTGTGTGGTCCAATATGACCAGTCTGTGTGGTCCAATATAACCAGTCTGTGTGAGTCAACATGACCAGTCTGTGTGGTTCAATATGACCAGTCTGTGTGGTCCAATATAACCAGTCTGTGTGAGTCAATATGACCAGTCTGTGTGGTCCAATATGACCAGTCTGTGTGAGCAAATATGACCAGTCTGTGGGGTCCAATATGACCAGTCTGTGTGGTCCAATATGACCAGTCAGTGTGTGTCAATATGACCAGACTGTGTGGTCCAATATGACCAGCCTGTGTGGGCAAATATGACCAGTCTGTGTGGTCCAATATGACCAGTCTGTGTGAGCCAATATGACCAGTCTGTGTGAGTCAATATGACCAGTCTGTATGAGTCAATATGACCAGTCTGTGTGAGTCAATATGACCAGTCTGTGTGGTCCAATATGACCAGTGAGTGTGGGTCAATATGACCAGTCTGTGTGGTCCAATATGACCAGCCTGTGTGGTCCAATATAACCAGTCTGTGTGGTCCAATAGGACCAGTCTGTGTGAGCCAATATGACCAGTCTGTGTGAGTCAATATGACCAGTCTGTGTGAGTCAATATGACCAGTCTGTGTGAGCCAATATGACCAGTCTGTGTGGTCCAATATGACCAGTGAGTGTGGGTCAATATGACCAGTCTGTGTGGTCCAATATGACCAGCCTGTGTGGTCCAATATAACCAGTCTGTGTGGTCCAATATGACCAGTCTGGGTGAGTCAATATGACCAGTCTGTGTGAGTCAATATGACCAGTCTGTGTGAGTCAATATGACCAGTCTGTGTGAGTCAATATGACCAGTCTGTGTGAGCCAATATGACCAGTCTGTGTGAGTCAATATGACCAGTCTGTGTGGTCCAATATGACCAGTCTGTTTGGGTAAATATGACCAGTCTGTGTGGGCCAATATGACCAGTCTGTGTGGTCCAATATGACCAGTCTGTGTGTGTAAATATGACCAGTCTGTGTGGTCCAATATGACCGATCTGTGTGGGTATATATGACCAGTCTCATAAAACTGAGATTATGAAACTTGCTACAACACTGCCCCAAGCTTACAACGCTCTGTCCTCCAGGCTGCTGCTGTAGCAGGTTTTACGACTTGTTGTCTGCTAGCCGTGCAGTGCGACCGAACAGTTGTGCGGATTTTGTCAGCATTGTTTACATCTTGTAGAGTGTCTGGATTTCTTTACGTCTCACAAGCGCACCTCACAAACTTAGCACGTGCAGAGGTGAGTCTTGTGGGTACTTACGGCACCAGCTTCTTACAGAAAACTCTTTGTTAGACTTTTGTGTTGTTGTGTGTGGCTCGTATAGTATAGGCATTAATGTGTAATATTATAATAGACTTTTAAAACTATTAAAATATATATTTTTATGTAATCTTGACATTTGACATGTCTTTATGTGACAGCTTCATGAGATAGTATGATGTGAGAACTTGATGTTTTACAACGTTGTGAGAACTTGATGTTTTACCATGTTGTGAGAACTTGATGTTTTACCATGATGTGAGAGCTTGATTTTTTACCATGTTGTGAGAACTTGATGTTTTACCATGATGTCAGAGCTTGATTTTTTACCATGTTGTGAGAACTTGATGTTTTAACCCATTTTTTATGTTGAAAGTGTTTCAGGTGTGCAATTTGTGTTGACTTTGTCCGGGTGTACTGATGGGACTTTGTCTGCATGTACTGACGGGACCTTGTCCAGGTGTACTGACGGGACTTTGTGCGGGTGTACTGACGGGACTTTGTCTGGATGTACTGACGGGACCTTGTCCAGGTGTACTGACGGGGCTTTATCCGGGTGTACTGACGGGACATTGTGCGGGTTTACTGACGGGACTTTGTGCGGGTGTACTGACGGGGCTTTCTGCGGGTGTACTGACGGGGCTTTGTCCGGGTGTACTGACGGGACTTTGTCTGGGCGTACTGACGAGACTTTGTCCGGATGTACTGACGGGACTTTGTCTGGGTGTACTGACGGGACTTTGTGCGGGTGTACTGACGGGACTTTGTCTGGATGTACTGACGGGACCTTGTCCAGGTGTACTGACGGGGCTTTGTCCGGGTGTACAGACGGGACATTGTGCGGGTTTACTGACGGGACTTTGTGCGGGTGTACTGACGGGGCTTTCTGCGGGTGTACTGACGGAGCTTTGTCCGGATGTACTGACGGGACTTTGTCTGGGTGTACTGACGGGACTTTGTGCCGGTGTACGGACGGGACTTTGTGCGGATGTACTGACGGGAATTTGTGCGGGTGAACTGACGGGGCTTTTTGCTGTTGTAACGATGGGAATTTGTCCGGGTGTACTGACGGAACTTTGTCCGGGTGTACTGACGGGCTTTGTCCGGGTGTACTGACGGGACTTTGTCCGGGTGTACCGACATATCCACGAATAAACATAACATCTATATTATAAAATCTAGGTTACTAAAACATATCTAAATTATACATCGCTCTCACATACATTATATCTCATATATACCACCATTTCCCTTTCTATACTGTACATCATACAATGTACACACTGCAGCAATTTTACCGTACAGTTCAGGATTTATTCAATATCATCAGTTAATATACTTGTAAAAATAGTTAACAAACGAAGCTTTTGTACTTATTATCTAAATGGTAGTCATGCCTGTTAAGACATAAGACATTAAATTTCATTAACATTTATCAGCAGGGAAACACACAGCATATATCTACAGTATCCCCCCCCCCCCACCTTTTCGCGGGGTAACGCCTCTTCCTCTTACGTGTATTCAGAAAACCCGGAACTATCAATGCATTTTTGGAACTTCTTTCAGTGATATTATAGACGCTAAAATATGCCTCCAAAACACATTATAAAGACAGTATGACTTATCTATGCAGTACATTGTAATAATGTAGCGATGTGTAGAAAAGGTAAATTAAAAACATTTGAATCAGCAGGAATGAGGAACGAAGCTCATAACTGACATTATTATTTATATTTACCAGTCAGGATGAGTGTTAGCGTTTTATTTTTTAAAAAATGGCCTATTAAATTCACAAATTTGCGAAATTATAATTTTTTCAAAACACTTAACACACTTGAGAGCAACAATCCGCGAGGATGAGGGGTCGCGAACGGTGAACTGCGAATGGGTGAGGATGTTCTGTACTATATTGAAACGCCCCCCCCCATCCCCGAAATAGCGATGCGGTTTTGACGCTGCTGCCACAGCTAAAGCTACCACTATTTTCATTCTATTCAAAAGGTTCTTTTTCTCCAGAAAATTTTAATTGAAGCTATTTATTTCCACAATTTCACGATGTCTATCCTTGGACTCCTCATAGCAGAGCGAGTATAGGCCGACTCCGTCGTGAGCTCTCCGCCGGGAAGAAAGACAGAATTAAGCAACCGTTGATTTATTGTAACGGGAGCCCATTTTTGTTATCATCTAGATACCGTCTGGCCTGGAGGACATACCTCGCCAGTAACTATGTCTTTACTTTCTCCTGGACTGCTATACATCAGACATAATCTTGACTTGCCAAATTTTTACATCAAGATTACGGCGCTACTCTAGGACAAAGACTAGTTTTTGTCTTGAACGTGAGTCGAAAGTTTCTCTTTTTTTTAAAAAAAAAATTCCACTAGTCTGACATCCAATCTGGCAACTTTACTAACTGTCTGACTGGGACGGAAAAAAAAACATAGCCAGACTTGGCTCACGGGACCAAACAGAATTTAAAAAAAAAATCTTTGCTGTTGGAGAAGAGAAGATTTGGCTGAAATAAGCGCATGCTCTGTTGTCTTACGGGACGGGACGGGATGGCTATGAATCGCGGGTGAAGTAAGGAGCGGAAAAGAGGAGGAATTAATTTTGGTATTGTTTGATTTATGAGATGTGCGAAGGTCGGGGGTGGGGAAATGGGGGTTTAGGACTGGGCAGGGAAGGGGGCGTGGGGTGGTAGTCGGCGCGTGGCATGAAATTCGATACGCGCGCGAGCAATCTTTTTCTTTTCTATTCCCTTCTACAAGAGAGTGAGTTTTTTCATAGCTTATTTTCTTCTGTCAGAATATAGGGTGTTAGGCATGTTCACTTATGTTTGTTTTTTATTGAAAATATGTTAAAAGATGAAGTTTAGAAAGTTAGACTGCTGTTTAAAACACAATTTTAAATAATAAAACAATGTAATGCTTATTGGATAATGTGCTTCAACAATGAATGAAAAAATATACATAATTATTAAGCGATTAATTTTTAGGCAATGTCTAATTGGCTATTTCTAATGTGCGAGGTCTTTTGGCTATTTCTAATGTGCGAGGTCTAATGGGCTATTTCTAATGTTCGAGGTCTAATGGGCTATTTCTAATGTTCGAGGTCTAATGGGCTATTTCTAATGTTCGAGGTCTAATGGGCTATTTCTAATGTGCGAGGTCAAATGGGCTATTTCTAATGTGCGTAGTCTAATGGGCTATTTCTAATGTGCGAGGTCTTTTTGGCTATTTCTAATGTGCGTAGTCCAATGGGCTATTTCTAATGTGCGATGTCTTTTTGGCTATTTCTAATGTGCGTAGTCTAATGGGCTATTTCTAATGTGCGATGTCTTTTTGGCTATTTCTAATGTGCGAGGTCTAATGGGCTATTTCTAATGTGCGATGTCTTTTTGGCTATTTCTAATGTGCGATGTCTTTTTGGCTATTTCTAATGTGCGAGGTCTTTTTGGCTATTTCTAATGTGCGAGGTCTTTTTGACTACTTTTAATATGCGACGTCTAATGGGCTATTTCTAATGTGCGAGGTCAAATGGGCTATTTCTAATGTGCGTAGTCTAATGGGCTATTTCTAATGTGCGAGGTCTTTTTGGCTATTTCTAATGTGCGTAGTCCAATGAGCTATTTCTAATGTGCGATGTCTTTTTGGCTATTTCTAATGTGCGTAGTCTAATGGGCTATTTCTAATGTGCGAGGTCTTTTTGGCTATTTCTAATGTGCGAGGTCTAATGGGCTATTTCTAATGTGCGATGTCTTTTTGGCTATTTCTAATGTGCGAGGTCTAATGGGCTATTTCTAATGTGCGAGGTCTAATGGGCTTGGTCAGTAACGTCCTTTCGAATTCTTTTATTTCATTAGGTTTTAATTTTCAGTCAGAAACATGGTCTAACGTGAGTTAGCTGATGTGCCAAGGTTTTCAAATTATCTTATCTCAAATCAAAGTATTAAGATTTTAAAAAACAAAAATAAATTTTCAGATTTCAATTATTTATAATCTTGAATGCTAACAAAAAGAATCCAGCGACTTTTATTAAATTAGAGCTTAAGATTTATATTTAAACTAAATGTATATTGAAAACTATAACCAGTGTTCGAGTAGACAAAACATCACTGTGATAACAACGGACCTATTTCATCTGTATTGTTCCAGAGTGGACGGGTATGCAGAAATAGTATCCAGTATCCTTAGTAGTAGACAGATTCTATACACATATACATAGACATATTCCTTAGCCACATCCAATTGACACATCCATATCCACTAGACACTTTCTTTAGACACATAGATAGACATATTCATTAGTCACATCCACTTGACACATCCATATCCACTAGACACTTTCTTTAGACACATACATAGACATATTCATTAGTCACATCAGCTCGGCACACGCATATCCACTAGACACTTTCTTTAGACACATACATAGACATATTCATTAGTCACATCCACTTGACACATCCATATCCAATATCCACTAGACACTTTCTTTAGACACATACATAGACATATTCATTAGTCACATCCACTTGACACATCCATATCCACTAGACACTCTCTTTAGACACAAGATAGACATATTCATTAGTCACATCAACTTGACACACGCATATCCACTAGACACTTTCTTTAGACACATACATAGACATATTCATTAGTCACATCCACTTGACACATCCATATCCACTAGACACTTTCTTTAGACACATACATAGACATATTCATTAGTCCCATCCACTTGGCACACCCATATCCACTAGACACTTTCTTTAGACACATACATAGACAGATTGATTAGTCACATCAACTTGACACACGCATATCCACTAGACACTTTCTTTAGACACATACGTAGACATATTCATTAGTCCCATCCACTTGGCACACCCATATCCACTAGACACTTCCTTTAGACACATACGTAGACATATTCATAAGTCATATCCACTTGACAAATCCACTTATATTACTCCGGCAACCATCTGGCGACGTCACGGTTGTTCAACTGTTCACGTGACCACCAATCCCCATCTGGTTACGTCACGACTAGGAACACCTATTTACATCACCACTAGACACAACAGATCAAATCGCGACACAGTCACCTGGTTGAATAGACGGCTGACTCTACCCGACACCCAAACCAGCGCCACCAAGCGGATGTTGTCTAAAGGGTGCACAGAAATAGGAAAAGCCAACAGATTTGGGGAGGAAAAACGAATTTTAAAAAAAAACACACCAATGATCAATTAAAAAATATCTAACAAATAGGGCTGCGGAAATTAACGGTTAATTAATAGATTAATCGTTTAAATTTTTAATGGATTAAAATTAATTTGATCGATTAAAATTTAAGAAAAGATTTGTTATATTTTTTTCCAATTTATTAATAATTTATATATTTTTGTTACTTACATACTTTTCATTCGCATTATTATTATTTATTTAGACGTGCATATGTAAACCAAAAGGTTTTTCTTCCTTATTTCTTGCACAGCAGAAAGAATTTGCTGTGTTACGTCACAAAATTTGGAAGCCATGGAATTACTGCGACTTAATCGATTTCGCGAAATAATGAATCGTGACTTAATGGGATCTATATTTGCATTATAAAAATGTAATTAATCGGTTAATCAATTAAATTTTTCCCGATAAATAGAGCAACATATTTTTAATTAGCAGGCCTGCCAGCCTTACTAACAATTTTTAACGCTGTTTTTCTATGTTAAATAATTGTTAATCTGGATGTTTAGTTTTATTATTGAGAATTTCAACAAGTCTGATACTGATGGATAGATAGAAAAAGAAGAGAATTCAAATAATGTACGTATTTTCATTTTTTAAAACGTGTACCTTTAACAATTTCCATGTAGGCTGCATGATTTATAATGATTGTTATTTAGACGGAGACTCTCTTATAAGTTACAAGAGGATTTTGACTGGCGGGAAATTTCAAATTTGACAATTAATAATCTTGCTCATAAAATTGTCCTGTTTACATTCTGGCGTGGACAGACTTAATTGAGAATGGGATATGGAAACAAAGACATTTTTATAAAGACAATTACATTACAGCTGTAAGGAGTGGGAGATTTGTGCACTTTTATAACAGCCCCGAAAATCTGTCACAAGTTGTAAAGAGATACAACACAATATTTTTTTTAAAAAAATAACATAAACTTGCATATTGTTTCTGGAAATATTTTGTTCCCAATATACGGTGAAGAGATGCTAGCCTAGTAGATACAGAGATAATAATTTAGAACATACATGAGTGCTAATCTAGTACATAGAGGGATAATAACCTTTTATAGGCAGACAACAATCTAGAACAATGATTAAAAGCATAGTTCAAACAGAGATAAAAATACATCTTATATACATATGTAAAAATCTAGAACATGCAAATAACATATGTTGATAAAAGTTATAAACTTCAATAAAAACCAAGTGATGCATGAATAAAAAAAAGTTCAGGTGCGACAGGTGCAGACGCATATACAGGGGCGTGGCAATTATAATATCTTATTACGTATGGGAGGAACAAAAAGAAATAACCTCACAAATTATCGTTCTTCCCGTCTGGAATTCTGGGATAGAATGGGTTATCTGATGAAACCGAAAAAAACCAACAAATTAACAACATTTAAAACTCAAATTAAGTTGCACGAAGGGACATAAACCACGAATAAGCGTAGGACGCAAAAAATAAATTCTTCAATATAGAAGGAGCGTCTGTAACACATAAAATAAGATAAGATAATTTGGACTCTAACCGACATGAAAGAACGAAATAAATAATATGTTTAAACTCTAAAACTATTTTTTCCCAAATATTTTTAATTAACTTTAAAACGGACACGAAGACAATGTGTTAATCCTGTTTCCGCCCTTGACTCGTCATCCGTGCTATGTCTCTGTTGGGCTAGAGTTTGATGCCCCGGGTCAGATCGCGGTACCAGATAAAAGTTGTGCGGTTTTTTTGCTCGTCAGTTTGTTTCATAATTTTTTGAGTTGAGTTTTGAGTTCATAGGTTACAGTGATGACGTCTAGTGGGTAAACAACCGCATACTTGCGTTGCTAAATTTATCCGTCAATGTTGTCGGTGCAAGTGCAACACGATAAGACAGCGGATGGAATTAATAATAATGTGTAAAATAACTTTGGAAAAAAAAAGATTTTATTCTCTTTCTGTTTGCGGTTTTAGGTTATTATATCTATGTACATTATTATAAAACTGAATAAAGATTTTTTTTATTGCAGCAATGGCGTTTAATGACTTACAAATTTTAACAGCCCCCCCCCCCCCCCCCCACCTTTTCCAGAAGAAGTAAATATTTAAGGTTATATTTGTTTGGGAAAAACTTATTTAAATATAAAAAAAAACGTTTAGATTCCCTAAGACACTCCTCGTGTAAATATGGATATTTCTTTAGTACGGAGTATCGCCAAAGACAAGACATCAAGATACTCTAAAGAGATTCATGATTACTGTTTGAAAACGCGGGTTACTTTGATATTAAGTGTTTGTTTTTTTTACCTTGTGTGGAGCCTAGGTAGAACTAATAATATAAAAAATTAATAAACTTATATAGTAAATGCTTGGCTAATAATAAGTGTTCCTATCAGCCCGAGGCGTCACTAGGGTTGACGTCACCCAGTGCGGTTGCTCCTGGTGTCTACCCCTCACGACTTACCTCATTTACCTCATACGATTCTGCCTGTTCGAAATAACGGGAACAAACATAATTTTTGTCCTGTGTTGTTACCCCTTGTGTGGGCGTCAACAGGTGCGGTCCGCGCCCCCCTTACCCCCTAGTGACGCCACTGCTAACAGCCAACAATACCGTCCTAGTGTCTGAGTTAAAAAACCAAACCCCTACCTATTCCACTAATGTGTTTATGTTAGAGTTATTAAAGACACTCTTCTTAATGACGATAATGTTGGTATTTTGATTTTTATCACATTTTTTTTACTCCTCATTATTAGCCAATCTTTGTTGTAAAAGTCTATGGCGGATTAAAGGGGGGGGGGCTGAACGGGCTAAAGCCTCAGGCCCCCGACGGTTTGGGGGCCCCCAAACTTTTTATATTTTATAATAAAAATGCAATTATGTTTGCACGAACCCTTCAAAATATAATGAATTAAATAAATTTATAATTATTATCTATACAACTGATCGCGATTCAGACATGATAGCCTTAAAAGCCTTAAAAATCGAAAAAACTTGATTTAATTGACTCTTTTATAGAACATAGTATAAAATTTAGTTTATATTTTTAAAAATTTCTCAAATATCACAAGCTCCGCTGGTTGTGTGGAAAGAGTATAGGTTCGTGATGCCAGCGGTGTCGGGTTCGATTCCTAGTAATGGATTATAAAATTTTTCTTTTCACACTCAATTGTAACATAGCGGCGAACACTTCAAACATTTATTTCTTCGTGTTCGTTTTTTTCTCACACTATTCATATTTATTTACAGTCTTATATTAGCTGCTAGCAATCATTTTATTTTCGGGAACGATTGCTGGATAGGGCCCCCGTTTGATTGCAGCCCGGGGCCCCGTGCAGTCTTAATCCGCCCCTAGTAAAAGAGATAATGTTAAACTCAGGCTAAAATGTCTCATGATGATGAAGAGTTACAATAAAACATCTATATTGTTTGTAAAGACATTCGATGGCCAAACTGCTGCTCGGGAGCCGCATGCAGCTCTTCTGTGTTCACATTGCGGCTCGCATACAGTTTATGAAAGATGTATTACAAGTCTTGCTGAGAGAATTCCAAGCAAGGTTTAATTACCCATAGTGCTTAAATGCATGCGGCTCTCAGCAATTCATGTATATTTTTAAATGACTCCGCAACCACAGGTTTAGCCACCTCTGGTATAGACGGCCAAATCATAATATTTTGATACACAGACTACAGGTAGGCTGCAAATCGACTGTCATTTCGAAAATACCTCATGAAAGTTAATGCCACAAAAGCCGGACCACAGATTGCTCCGTAAAAATATTGATCAGGATGTTGACATAGTTTATTTAAATTTTATCCTAGGACTCCACAAGATTCCTTTGTAACACCCCCACCCCCAACTGTCGCGTCTCCGACATGAGTACATCATTGTTGTATCTAAATATTTGGACCATCAAATCACAGTGGGTAAAAGGGGGGGTCATGATGGGGTGTCTTGGACCCGCGTCGTCTTCAAATTTAAACCAAATATCGTTTTTCCGCCCACAATGCCGCATTTGTCTGGCCTGAGACGGAAGCTGGGTTGCTGCCCCTGTGTTTATGTAAGAGTGGCATCCCCTTGTTTGTATCGGTCCAATAGGATCTAATCGTTGGGTCCGCAATCCGTAGTCCCAACGGTGAAAGTAACAACAAAACTACAACAAACATGGGATGTTGTCCTCAGACCAACTTGTGGGACGACCTGTCACATGTGACGATTTGATGTTACGTTTTGACATCCATCTTCAGCACATTTAACACAAATACAGAACGTTTAAAAAAAAACCCATACAGAATAGAGAAAATAAGCATATCGAATTTTTTAAAGGGGTTCTATAATCAGGGGCGTCACTAGGGGGTGCTGACTGCACCGGGTGATACAATCACAAGGAGTGACACCATGATCTACCGCACTGGGGGACACCAACTCAAGTGACGCCTCTGCATAGAATATAAAATCATTAGTGGGTCTCAATTTCTATTTTAAAAATGTTGATGGAGTGATAATTGTGATAATGTATTCACTAGTTTTTATTTATCTTCTCTCATAATCGCCATTGCCAAGAAAAGTGCATTTTTTAGTTTGGGGAGGGGGCGGGGAATAAAGCGGAGGTGCAGAGTTGCTGCAAGATAACGACCCCAATGGGACGCTATTTAAAGTGATAGCTTCAATCCCAGAAAGTGTCGGACATTAATTAACAATAAGCAACTGCGCTAATTTAAATCGAGACGGTTTGTTAAATATTATTCTCTTTTCAAAAGAGACAACATAAATTTGGACTTAACGAATGTTAACGTCAAGATACATAACTCTTTAGATAACATGTTTGTCGATCTATAGTCAAACTAAAGTTACCATACAAAATATTGAGAAATAAAATGAAAAAAAACATGATTTATCAATGCAGATGAAATTGACCATATGTGATAAATTTGACTATTAGTGATAAAATTGATCTCATCAGATAAAATTGACCTTATGAGATAAAATTGACCATGTGTCATAAATTAATCATATGTGATAAAATTTATACATTACAAAAACATTGACCATATGTGATAAAAGTGACCATTTGTGGTAAAATTGACCATTTATGATAAAATTGATAATTTTTTTTTACAAAATTGACAATTTGTGATAAAATTAATCATAGCAGATTCGCTTTCATGAAATTATTTTAAATAATAATAATAATAGCACCAGCGGCTTTAACGCACACAAGTTTACGTCACTGAAATTCCATCAGTGATAATAAATAACGCTTTACTAAGGTAAAGAGCGTCATAAAATATTTGTATAGTTCAAGGATTGGAATCAGCTTTAGTGAATATGGACCAAGCAGAGATAGTGTATAAATGACGTCAAGCGGTGTTTGGTCAAAGTATTTAAAAAGATGGGAAGATGGAAGTTCGAGTATTGCCGACGCAATGGCAAGGTGATTTTTTTTCTCTATAGCCGTCAATGTAGTATGGCACATCTCCAGTACATGGTAATGGGGAATTAAATAGGGCACTACATCACACATTTGGTTAAGACTTTATAAAGAGAAAACACAAATATCATATCATTATCCGTATTTTATCAAGGTTGAAATAACTTGAAAAACATTTTTTTATGATCCTTAAAATGCATTGAAGGGAATGGGAAATTTATTGACAGAATTCACACGCAAAAAGCACTCACATACACACACAAATTGTGTATGTAAACAAGAATAATAAAAACAACCCATAAAAACAAAGTATTTGACTATATTCCCTTATATATGAGTCAGAACTAAAAGTAGTGATAATATTCAAAATAATATGCACTGCCTGACAAACAAACATTTACAGACTGAACGTGACTGAAATCTCTTAGTGTAAAAGGGGGATGATGGGGATGGGGGTGTGATCACCCATGGCTTGGAGTGAACTCCGGCAAACACGTGAATGTCAACAACAGACGTCTACCATACATTTATATAGAGATAAACCAAAAGTGCATTAATTTAATTACGCTACATTCGATAGATCTGCGATTTTGATGTAATGCATTTTTTGGTGACATGTGTCTATGTGCAAAATTTCAGCTCGATATAGCATCACGGGAAGCTAATTATTTTTTACTTTTGAGTTTCCGCCCGACGGACCAAGACAGAGCCGCGGTGAAGTTATTATGAGGGATTTAAAAAGTGAATACTTACATCCACCGGACTCCGTCAACAGAAAGCAGTGAAATGTAGAAGATGATCAATCCGTACACCATACAAATCCAATGAGACTGCTTCATAGTTGCACAGTAATCCACAGTAATCCAACGCGAATCGATTCAATCACACTGTTATCTCTGTGTCCACTCTATGACTTCTCTTGATATTAGTATGATAATGAAATTCTATTAATGCCTTGCCTTTAATGGCGTTGAATGTTGTTTTTAAATAATTAAAATCCTCTAAATAACTCAACACCAAGAAACATCCTGACCGTACCATTCGAAGACTTCCACTGAAGTCTTTTCGGTTGTTTGGTTCTGTTGTAAATCCCAGTTGAGAAACATCCCGTCACCCCCAGAGAGTTTTCTTCTACAGCCGCCAGCCACACGAAGCTCAGGTCATCTTGGCGCAATCACCCACCGAATGACCAGCAGCCTGCTCGCCCTCCGTCCATCTTCCCGTGGTGGTCCGGCAATAATATTGAACAATGCGGCGAGCCACCCATTGTCCGCCCTGGCCTCGTCCGTCACCGTTGGACAAACAGGCGTGAAACTGACTCGGTCACGGTCCGGTGAATTCAAATCGTCACCTCAGTCGCACGGACGACCCCAACCCGAAAAGAAAAGAAAAAGGAGTTAATCCATTCGGACCCCACCGAAGAGTATCCAGGGTTTCCGCCCTCACAGCAGGCTGTAGACTTGCCACTTGCCGCCTCGATTGTTGATGCCGCGTCGTAAAGCTGTCAAAAATTGGAGATTTACCTCGCTATAATCCACCGAGAGTCTGGCTAAAGGTTACGGTGACCTGGAGGCAAACAGGTAAAGGAATACTTGTTAAATGGATGAATAAAAAAAGGTTCATCAAATAAAACAACAAACAAAATGTGTACTGGCTGAATGTCGTAGATCTATATAACGATTTTAAAAATTTCCAAAAAATATGTTTCTGTGTGTTTGTATGTAATATGTAATGTTTGCAATAGCCACTAAACAGTCTGACCTATTTTATCCTGTAGTGTTAGCAAGACCTGGTGAACAGCCTAAGCAGGGGTCGGGAAACTTTTTGTATGGGAGAGCCATAAAGTCCACATATATTGAAAAGTAATTCTGTGAGAGCCATACATTGTGTTCAAAACTAATAATTCAAGTAAATGTGTGCATTTTGGGTAGTTTCAACACTAAAAATACAAAAATTATATTTGAATTTTCATTAACATCGTAATGCTGTATTTTTTCATATGCAAGTAATATATAGATCAAAGAAGTCGGAATAAAGTTGTTTTTTAATCGAACATTTGTCTGAGAGCCAGATGCAACCATCAATAGAGCCACATGTGGCTCGTGAGCCAGGGTTTCCGGACCCCTGGCCTAAACCAAAGTATCATGTACCCAATTGACAAAATAATCTAATCTTATTTAACAGAACACCATAGAAAAGTGTTGAAACTACATTGCACCTCCACAAAAATACAGCCACACACAATCAAAGAGTTATTTAATTTAAAAAGTGCAGTTGCATTATGTCAGTTATATATGCAGAGTAATATATTTATTTCCAATTGTATCTAAAACCATATGCATGCATATTGATAGTGTTGCTTTCATCTCCAGAGTTAAATCAAGTTGAAATCTTTTCGCTGTCCAAGGGCGTAGGAAAGGCGATTCACCAAAGCCGGAGGCACTCATTTCTTGACAATGGAAGAAATGCATTTTCAGCAAGTTACAGACTTATTTTTTTTTAATCCAACCGAAAAATTCTGGTCAACTACTGGGGCGAAAAAAGGTGGTGGGGGGAAGGGTTGACAATGACTTCGCCATTTCTCCCTTACCACAAAACAACTCGTACTACGCCCCTGTGTGTGGGGGGTGGGGAGGGCGGATTATCACTATCTCCCTCCGGCTGACCGTGACATGTGACATCGGTGTGCAATGAGCACTTGTTAATGGTCGCGTTAAGCCAGTTAGAGCTTTACCTTCCTTCGCGGTTATCACACCGTTAACCAACGACAGAGACTCCGTTCGAAAGGTCCTCAAAAGAAAGTGACTACAAGAGGCCACCCGCGGCATTTCTCCCCGATTTTTAAGTTTGCGTTTAAATATAAAGATTAAGATTTGGTAAGTCTATCGTAGAATTTAGTGATAATACTGTAGATTTAATGAGCCTATTGAATATTTTCATTTGGACTGTTGTAGAATTAGTGATCCTATTGTCGATTTGGTGAGTATGTTAAAGTATTTGAGATGATTTTGCAGATTTGGTGGGCCTACTACAAACGGTATTAAATAGTGAAGATTAAGTGAAACAAATTTTACATATGATGATTTTAACAGTAGATTCAGCCTTATGTCTTTCACACATGGACATAGAAAGAAAGTCCTGAAAAAATACATATTATTTTATTCGTTGAATTTTAATTCCATACATTGTCCAGGAATCTTGCTAACTATATTTAAAAAAAAAAAAAAAAGGTAGCTATGCGCACTGAAATTTCTTTAGCCCCACCAGGGGCGGCGTCCTTCGTCCATGCCCCACTAATTAGACATCATGACCCAAAACTGCAGCTGCCACTACCTATCAATGGCGGCCATCTTGACGAGCTTGAACTAAATTGAGTCATTGACTCTTCAAATAGAGGAACGTTACTGGGTGGGGGGGGGGCGGATGTCACTTCAAAGCCAACACTGGGGCTCGGGGATTAGAGAAATTTTCTTTATTCTTGGAATCTTACAACGATAAGTTTTGATCCAAATGATAAATAAAATTTTTTAGCCGGATACCCATGGCAGCTATGTTATGAAAGTAATAAATTTAGAACATGCGGAATGGATATTCTC
Source organism: Radix auricularia (assembly GCA_002072015.1). NCBI lineage: Eukaryota > Metazoa > Mollusca > Gastropoda > Lymnaeidae > Radix > Radix auricularia. The sequence continues at coordinate 715,117 of MUZC01000914.1, forward strand.
ATACAATGTCTGAGGTAATATACAACCAACATCTAGGTGGAGGGGGGTGCGCGAGGAAAAACGACTGCTGCCCTCTTACGCACAGCACTTTCTTTTTCCTCGACATTACCTATATGGTGTGGTATTTAGTAACCGATATTGGTTCCCGAAGATTGGTGAAGCTTTATGACGAAAAAAGGCAACTCCTGGAGCGAGAGAAAAAGTGAGAAAAAAAAAGTGTGCAGTTAGTCGAAATTCCGCCCTTGATAACTTCCAGTTTGACCGGCACTAAAAAAAGTTTGCAGTTAGTCGAAATGCCGCCCTTGATTACTTCCTGTGTGACCGGCACTAAATGAGTTTCAAAAACATTTAAAATAAACTATAATGAATGTCACGATTTTATTCGTTAAATTTCATTGGAGGTGTTGTCAATAAACGAGGAGACGCCTATGCGAAAAATCAATTGTCGTGCAACGGACCCTTCGGCATTGCTGGAAGTTAACTCATATCATTCATTCACTATATCAGCAACCTTATTTTTGTCACGTTCTAATAACAGCAATCTTATTATTGTCATGTTCTAATAACAGCACCCTTATGTGTGTCATGTTTTAATAACAGCACCCTTATTTGTGTCATGTTTTAATAACAGCACCCTTATTTGTGTCATGTTTTAATAACAGCACCCTTATTTTTGAAATGTTCTAATAACAGCACCCTTATTTTTGTCATGTTTTAATAACAGCAGTCTTTTCTCTTCCACCGTTTTACAACCTTTCCACGCCATTACAGCTCATTAAAGTAGTGAATTAAGTTTCATTCATTGCAGACCAATCTCTCCACTTTCGGCTCCAACTCCCCAACAGAGCGGCCAGAACACCAGTGTTTGACCCGCCCCTCCCCATTTGTTATATTTCTGGATGACTGGTTACCAAAAATAAACTCCGAAGTTGAAGATGTAGGAATAAGAAGAGAAAATGTCAACAATTGAACATTTTGCCATGATGAAATTTAAGTTTTTAAAAAAAAGTAAATAAATAAATATACATTGCAGATTTCATAATACAAACATCAACAATAAAAATATTTTAAGTGTGGTTGGTGAGGCAGGTGGGAGAGCTAAGACTTGATGAACCAATCAAAGACCAGGACTTTTTACATAATCTAATTATAGAGAACATCAGCTGTTAGGATCACATGATAATGATATGACCAGAGGTTAAGGTTAGAGTGAGAGAGGAATGTAAAGGTAAGAGAGTAATGTTAGGATGAGAGGCTAATGTTAGGATGAAAGGCTAATATTAGGATGAGAGGCTAATGTTAGGGTGAGAGGCTAGTGTTAGGATGAGACAGTAATGTTAGGATGAGAGGCTAATGTTAGGATGAGAGGCTAATGTTAGGAGGAGAGGCTAATGTTAGGATGAGTGGCTAATGTTAGGATGAGAGGCTAATGTTAGGATGAGAGGCTAATGTTAGAAAGAGAGGATAATGTTAGGATGAGAGGCTAATGTTAGAAAGAGAGGATAATGTTAGGATGAGAGGCTAATGTTAGAAAGTTAAATGGAAAAGACGTAAACAAGGTAAGGGTTAGCCTGACCGGACGTAACAAAACAGCGAACGTTTCGGCAAAGAGCCTTTATCAACGAACATACAATACACAAATAAAACGAAAATAAAAATAAAAAATGAAGGAACTTAGCTGCGAAACGTTCGCTGTTTTGTTACGTCCGGTCAGGCTAACCCTTACCTTGTTTACGTCTTTTCCATTTAATTTTGTATAAGCCTGATTGCAGTCCTACCCCTCTTTTTGTTTACTAATGTTAGAAAGAGAGGATAATGTTAGGATGAGAGGCTAATGTTAGGATGAGAGGCTAGTGTTAGGATGAGAGGCTAATGTTAGGAGGAGAGGCTAATGTTAGGATGAGAGGCTAATGTTAGGATGAGAGGCTAATGTTAGGATGAGAGTTGCTCTGTTGACGACCGACAACATTACCACATGAATGGAATGCGTTAAGTTTTCACCTGATGCTGAATGATGCCCCGGTTTAGGATGTTCAAAACTGGTCAGCCGACCCACTCGCCCCCACCCCCCGCTCCCCACACACACCACACACATAGAGATGTGCGCATACTCTTCACAACTGATATAATCCCACACAAGCACACAAATAAAGAAACCATCAAACTAAATCCGGCTTAAAGTAATGATAAGCGGAGTGAAAAATAATTTTAGGAGGTTGTTACTTTTATTATATTTTTAAATCATAACTGCAGCGTCGGCTTTGATTTATTCAATGGAGGAAAAACTTCAGTCTAACATGGAGAAAGCCAGATGTGAATGTTATATTGAGTATTAAGTTCTTGTTTATTTGCTAGGTATCCGATATTGTACCCGTGTACTGTTAGGTTTTCAATCAGCATTAGCTTGAGGGCGAATTTAATTCTAATAACAGCAATCTTATTATTGTCATGTTCAAGATTTCATTGGGCCCCTGGCTGCAAATCCCTAAAGGACACGGTCCAGCTACCTTAAATATGCAATATAATAAGTTTGGGGCCCTAAAAATCACTGGGGGCCCCTGGCTTTAGCCGATTCAGCACCTCACTTAATCCGCCATATATAGATATATATTTATATCTTCATATTCATAGCTTAAGTGTTCTTGAAAGATTCAGCTCTCAAATTATTATTTGCGTTTATCGATGGATACCTACGGACTCCACAGAAACGTTTCAAATTTTTGTATTGTTGGTTGGGCTTAAAAAGTGTTATATACACAAAAATCGCTGGTGCTTCTCATGCGTCCAGTTAGAGGCTTAACAGCATAAAATCATCTTGTCATAGCTTAATGTCCTGAGAAGTGTCCTTTCAATGTTTCTTGACTAACCAAAGTTCCCAAAGTGACGTAGGAAGTGCATGTTTGACTAAAAGACTTTAAAAGTAACTGCATTTTTTTAAAGTCGACTTTTGAGGTAATTGGTGATTTCTAGGCCAGAGGTTCTCAAAACAATGCTGGCGTGGCTGAGGCTGAGAGTAAGAGATAGAAGCTGATAGATAGAGACAGAGACTGGGAATTAGGGACATAGGTTGAGATTTAGAGACAGAGGGTGATAGAGACAGAGGCTGGGAGTTAGGGACATAGGTTAAGATTTAGAGATAGAGGCTGATAGATAGAGACAGAGGCTGAGAGATAGAAACAGAGGGCGAGGGTTATGGACATAGGCTAATAGAGACAGATGCTGACAGAGAGGCTGAGAGATAGAGACAGAGGGTCAGAGTTAGGAACATAGGTTGAGATTTAGAGACAGAGGCTGATAGAGACAGATGCTGACAGAGAGGCTGATAGATATAGATAGACGGTAAGCGATATCCCGATGTGTTGACACTGATCAATGCGTGAGTGGACGACCAATCAGACTGTTTTTTTTCTGTAGGCGGCGCCAGTACCTGTAAAGTAGGAAGGGAGGGGGGTCAAATGCCCACAGGTTCGAGACGGTAACGGACGCACGGGGCTTAGCAGGCCATTTGACACATAGGCGTCGACACCTACTGATACCATTACGTCCTTGGCGGCCCGTCCGAGTCATGTGTGCCTTTATGTGCGCTCCTCGGACAACGAGGCTTAACTCGGAACAAAAGAAACAAAGCGATAATGTCCTTAATTGTTGCCCAAATATGTCGCCTCAGCACTTGCTAAGTGACTGTCAATTACTAAACAGGAGGCTATGATGCCCCCCTCCCCCACCCCTTAACCAGACTAGGGCAAAGATGCTGAAGACATCGACTTGTGTTCGCTTAGAACATTCGACCTGTCAGAGGAGATGGACTAGGTTCAAGAAAATATCGCCCGAATTCTACTGCTTATCAGTTAGCAAGAAGTACAGAAAAAGGTTTGGAGACTGATAATCGATTATAAGTTATGATAACGAATTTTGATACTAAAATTATTCACACAAGTTTGATTTTGTCTGAAGAACAATCGAGTCATTGATTAGCATTAAAATGTCAACATCAAAAAAGTTATAGCAAGATTTTTTTATGTATTCTGACTCCAAACACAAGGGCCGGTCTCAGGGAATTGGAGCCCCTAGGCGAAGTAAATTTGGTGGCCTTAAATGTCAATAAAGCATTTAAAAAATAATTCTGCGATTCCTTTCAGAGACCCTCAATATTCGAAGGTCATAGGCGGCTGCCTAGTTTGCCTATGCCTAAGGCGGGCCCTGCTCTTGCCGGCCTATGCCTTAGGCCAGCCCTGTCCTAGGCGGCTGGCTAGTTTGCCTATGCCTAAGTCCGGCCCTGCCAAACATCATCGTCTACATTCTACAAACTATTTCTCTCTTTTGCTCACAAGACTCGGCAGTTTGAGATCTATTGGGAGAGGTTACTCAGAAAAGATTTCGGTAAAAGATTTTGACATGGCTTGCAAATGAAATTCCTCGCTTTACCCACCCCACCCCCTTCATTTCACAGCAGAACCTTAAATAATATATTTAAAACATGAAAAGAATAAAATCAAAACAACAATAAAAGCTTGAGAACCACTGCGTGGTTGGCATCCCAACAACTGATGGGCAGTGTGTAAGAAGGAACACCTCCAAAGTGGCGTCACATGACCAGCCGTAATGATGTTAAGGGGCCGGGGCGATGTTGTTCGACAAGTTTGTCAGTTGTTTCCCCATCCAAAATACGTTTTATGAAATTAAAACATTGATAAATATTCCTGAACAAAAATGTTTAGCAATAATAACATGCATCCCACCCCCACCCTCACCCAATCTCCAGGAGAGGTGATTCCAGCCGTTATGAATTCCATTTAAAAAAAAAACGTTTACATTCCTGACAGGATCGGATTCGTTGACTTATTTACGAGTCCTACAAAATAAGAAGCGAATCTTTGACTTGTTTCAGCCTCATTCCGATTGGATTACTAAGTCTTTAAATAAATAAGTACGAGTTAGCCCGAGGTGTATTTTCGGTTTGTTCTTTTACAAACAATCCAACGGTGTTTAAACTTAAACGACGAGTTTGAAAACAGGGAGACGCCCACCAGAAGGGAATGGAAAGAAGGAGTGTGGGAGGGAGACCCTGAGACAGTTAAAGACAGAGTGGAGTAAATGTACATGGAAACAGAGCAAGAAAAAAGAGGGGGGGGCATAATTAGAAAGAGGGAATCAAGATAAGGAAAGGGTGACTGAGGTTGAGAGATAGAGACAGAGGCTGATAGAGACAGAGGCTGATAGAGACAGAGGCTGATAGAGACAGAGGCTGATAGAGACAGAGGCTGATAGAGACAGAGGCTGATAGGGACAGAGGCTGACAGAGACAGATGCTGATAGAGAAAGATGCTGATAGAGACAGAGGCTGATAGAGACAGAGGCTGATAGAGACAGAGGTTGATAGAGACAGAGGCTGATAGGGACAGAGGCTGATAGAGACAGATGCTGATAGAGAAAGATGCTGATAGAGACAGAGGCTGATAGAGACAGATGCTGATATAGACAAATGCTTATAGAGACAGAGGCTGATGGAGACAGATGCTGATATAGACATAGGCTGATAGAGGCAGAGGCTGATAAAGGCAAGAGCTGATAGAGGCAGAGGCTGATAGAGAAAGAGGCTGATAGAGATAGAGGCAGAGGCTGATATAGATAGAGGCTGATAGAGACAGAGGCTGATAGAGACAGAGGCTGAAATAAACAGAGACTGATATAAACTGAGGCTGATATAGTATAGACAGAAGCTGAGAGAGAGAGAGACTTAAAGATAGACTTAGAGAGAGTTAGAGTGACAGAGGCAGAGGGAAAGAGGCTAAGGCCGGGAGATAGAGCAGTGATTGAGACCAGAGACCCACACCAAACACTGTGTTTGACGGATGAAAGTGCTATTTACAAATACGCGGAGATTTCCACCTTTCAACGTCTAGTGATCATTCCTCTTGACTGGACCACCCTCACCTCCCGCCAACTTGCCTCTCAGACATCTCTATGTACGGTGTGCAGTGTCCAGAACCTTCTCCCACTAACACCGGGGGTGGGGGTGGGGTGGTGTAAAGAACATTTCTAAGCCTTACATTAACAAGAATCAGTCGTTCAGTGATATGAACCAACTTCATTAGTTGCAAATATCAGGACTTGTCACAAGGCGGATAATTCTTGTTTTTATAATCCAAACTAAGAGCAGCAACTCAGTTCAAGCGCTTGTAAGGGAAAGCATTTACTCTGACAAAGGCAATTTTTATTTCTTGGAGGTTAAACCGTTAAATTTTACTATAACAAGTGAAATCTCCAGAAAGAGTAAAACAAGGGAAACCATTCACACAGTCATACGAATTTGTTTTCGGATTTATTCAACTTGACCGTTTCAACGTTCGATACTTTAAAAAAAATAAAGGAATCCTGGGTTATTGGTTATACTTTTACGTTATGGCATCCCCTTGTACAGTACTTTGAGTAGTAGATAAACAGAGTACCAGCAAGGCAGAGAAGTATAAGTAACTTGGTCTATTTCAAAACTTTCTAATGACTTAAGTCAAAAGCAAATGTCGGAGTCAAGTCCAAGAGCGAGAATATAGAAACATGTTTTTGCCCACCCTAATATTGTTCTCTATCATTCTCTCCTGTATTCCCAATTAGTCATCCTCTGTTGCTTATCCCTCTCACCCACCCTCCCTGCAGCGATTGATATTATTAATCTCTTACTGACTTGGAACGTTGCATATAATGGTGACGTCACACTAGTCCGTGGGAATGAATATTAAACCAAAATCCAGGAGAACAAGAGTACGGTATATACTCATTCTATAGCACGTTCGTTCATTAGCCGATCCCCAACCTTTCTTTTGGGAGAGAAAAGTATTAAAATTGTATAACCTGCTCGCAAGCAAAACCCCACCCACCCACCAATCAAAAATAAATAATAATAATTATAGGACATCATACAACTGAACTGAACTGTCCCTTAACCCGACGCTGCGTCGTTGAGGCACCATTTTGAGCTGCACACTATCTCATGCCGTGTGTCACGGTTCTGAGCTGCCTTCTGGGAATCGCTAAATGACAGCCCGGTCCACTCTTTGATATTGTCCTCCCAACTCTTCCTTGGTCTGCCTCTTTTCCTTCTTCCCTGGACTGTGCCTTGCAATATTTTTTTTTTAATACTACAAGCTTAATCGGTCATTATGCTTGTTTACTTTGTACTGTATATCTTTGTCAAAAATTCCTTTGTGAACAATGAGGAAAGCGAGTACATTAAAATTCGTTCATGAAAACAAAATTTCCGATTAAATAAGGTAAGTGCAAATGTTTAATGATATATTATAACTTCTGGTAGAGCAGTCGAATCTTGTAGAATGTAGACAAGGACCTTGATGATCCACAATAACAACACCAATATTCAATGTACATGCAGAAATAACCTACGAACCTTTCATAAGCGACCCCCTCCCTCCCAACATTCACGCCTGAATTTTGTCCCCAAAATAAAGTGGGCTTTAGAACGAGTATTTACGGTAAGCGAAAATAAACTCAAGATTAGGAAATATCACTCGAAGATTGCAAAAGATAGAAGGAGCGACAGATTAGCTATATGAGAATTTAATTATATATATATATATATATATATATGTATACATATATAATATAACTGCGGTGGGCCTTTTTGGTGCTCACCTCTCAACTTTTACTCTGGGTGTTCCCGAAAACTTAAGTGTGCACGCTCGGGAACACACCTCACAGACACGTGAAACTCTTCCTCTCAGGTGTGCGGGCCTGTGATAAACTAGTAAACCATTGTCTTAGTTACAGCATGTAAACAAGTGGAAGAGTTTTTGTTCGTGGTGGAGCTGCGGGAGGGGAAGGGTAGGACACTTAGGTACCCGCTGGTTTTCTACCAAAATCCGGATCTTTGTCTTCTGAAATAGGCCTATATATGTCTAAACATCTTAAAACCCAAAAAACGGTGTCAAGTCGAAGTACAAGAAGGGACGCGCGACGTACACCGAATTCGTACACACAAACAAGCCCCGATTAACAGGGTACCCAGATACACACACATAAACAAGAAGGGGTGTACAAGGTAACCAGATACACACACAAACAAGAAGGGGTGTACAAGGTAACCAGATGCACACACCAACAAGAAGGGGTGTACAAGGTAACCAGATACACACACAAACAAGAAGGGGTGTACGAGGTAACCAGATACACACACAAACAAGAAGTGGTGTACAAGGTAACCAGATACACACAAAAACAAGAAGGGGTGTACAAGGTAACCAGATACACACAAAAACAAGAAGGGGTGTACAAGGTTACCAGATACACACACAAACAAGATGGGGTGTACAAGGTAACCAGATACACACACACAAACAAGAAGGGGTGTACAAGGTAACCAGATACACACAAAAAAACAAGAAGGGGTGTACAAGGTAACCAGATACAAAAACAAACAAGAAGGGGTGTACAAGGTAACCAGATACACATACAAACAAGAAGGGGTGTACAAGGTAACCAGATACACACACAAACAAGAAGGGGTGTACGAGGTAACCAGATACACACACAAACAAGAAGGGGTGTACAAGGTAACCAGATACACACAAAAAACAAGAAGGGGTGTACAAGGTAACCAGATACACACACAAACAAGAAGGGGTGTATAAGGTAACCAGATACACAAACACAAACAAGAAGGGGTGTACAAGGTAACCAGATACACACAAAAAACAAGAAGGAGTGTAAAAGGTAACCAGATACACACACAAACAAGAAAGCGTATACAAGATAACCAGATACACACACAAACAAGAAGGGGTGTACAAGGTAACCAGATACACACACACAAACAAGAAG
>MUZC01000914.1:728520-751013 GCA_002072015.1 Radix auricularia
ACACACACAAACAAGAAGTGGTGTACAAGGTAACCAGATACACACACAAACAAGAAGGGGTGTACAAGGTAACCAGATACACAGACAAACAAGAAGGGGTGTGCAAGGTAACCAGATACACACACAAACAAGAAGGGGTGTACAAGGTAACCAGATACACACACACACAAACAAGAATGGGTGTACAAGGTAACCAGATACACACAAACAAGAAGAAGTGTACGAGGTAACCAGATACACACACAAACAAGAAGGGGTGTACAAGGTAACCAGATACACATACAAACAAGAAGGGGTGTACAATGTAACCAGATACACACACAAACAAGAAGGGGTGTACAAGGTAACCAGATACACACACAAACAAGAAAGCGTATACAAGGTAACCAGATACACACACAAACAAGAAGGTGTGTACAAGGTAACCAGATACCCACACACAAACAAGAACGGGTGTACATGGTAACCAGATACACACACAAACAAGAAGGGGTGTACAAGGTAACCAGATACACATACAAACAAGAAAGCGTATACAAGGTAACCAGATACACACACAAACAAGAAGGGGTGTACAAGGTAACCAGATACACACATGAACAAGAAGGGGTACAAGGTAACCAGATACCCACACACAAACAAGAACGGGTGTACAAGGTAACCAGATACACACACAAACAAGAAGGGGTGTACAAGGTAACCAGATACACACACAAACAAGAAGGGGTGTACAAGGTAACCAGATACACATACAAACAAGAAGGGGTGTACAAGGTAACCAGATACACATACAAACAAGAAAGGGTGTACAAGGTAATCAGATACACACAAACAAGAAGGGGTGTACAAGGTAACCAGATACATACACACAAACAAGAAGGGGTGTACAAGGTAACCAGATACACACACAAACAAGAAGGGATGTAGAAGGTAACCAGATACACATACAAACAAGAAGGGGTGTACAACGTAACCAGATACATACACACAAACAAGAAGGGGTGTACAAGGTAACCAGATACACACACATACAAGAAGGGGTGTACAAGGTAACCAGATAAACATACAAACAAGTAGGGGTGTACAAGGTAACCAGATACACATACAAACAAGAAAGGGTGTACAAGGTAACCAGATACACACAACGAGAAGGGGTGTACAAGGTAACCAGATACATACACACAAATAAGAAGGGGTGTACAAGGTAACCAGATACACACACAAACAAGAAGGGGTGTACAAGGTAACCAGATACACATACAAACAAGAAGGGGTGTACAACGTAACCAGATACACACACAAACAAGAAGGGGTGTACAAGGTAACCAGATACAAACACACAAACAAGAATGGGTGTATAATGTAACCAGATACACACACAAACAAGAAGTGGTGTACAAGGTAACCAGATACATACACAAACAAGAAGGGGTGTACAAGGTAACCAGATACCTACACAAACAAGAAGGGGTGTACAAGGTAACCAGATACACACACAAACAAGAAGGGGTGTACAAGGTAACCAGATACACACACAAACAAGAAGGGGTGTACAAGGTAACCAGATACACACAAACAAGAAGGGGTGTACAAGGTAACCAGATACACACAAACAAGAAGGGGTGTACAAGGTAACCAGATACACACAGAAACAATAACGGGTGTATAAGGTAACCAGATACACACACAAACAAGAAGGGGTGTACAAGGTAACCAAATACACACACAAACAAGAAGGGGTGTACAAGGTAACAGATACACACACAAACAAGAAGGGGTTTACAAGGTAACCAGATACACACACAAACAAGAAGGGGTGTACAAGGTAACCAGATACACACACAAACAAGAAGGGTGTACAAGGTAACCAAATACACACACAAACAAGAAGGGTGTACAAGGTAACCAGATACACACACAAACAAGAACGGGTGTACAAGGTAACCAGATACACACACAAACAAGAAGTGGTGTACAAGGTAACCAGATACACACACAAACAAGAAGTGGTGTACAAGGTAACCAGATACACACACAAACAAGAAGGGGTATACGAGGTAACCAGATACACATACAAACAAGAAGTGGTGTACAAGGTAACCAGATACACACAAAAACAAGAAGGGGTGTACAAGGTAACCAGATACACACACACAAACAAGAAATGGTGTACAAGGTAACCAGATACTTACACACAAACAAGAAATGGTGTACAAGGTAACCAGATACAGACACACAAACAAGAAGGGGTGTACAAGGTAACCAGATACACACACAAACAAGAAGTGGTGTACAAGGTAACCAGATAAATACACAAACAAGAAGTGGTATACAAGGTAACCAGATACACACAAACAAGAAGGGGTGTACAAGGTAACCAGATACACACACAAACAAGAAGGGGTGTACAAGGTAACCAGATACACACAAACAAGAAGGGGTGTACAAGGTAACCAGATACACACAAACAAGAAGGGGTGTAAAAGGTAACCAGATACACACATGCTGAGCTCGCGGCCTTTCCGTCATTTGTATATTGGATTTTTTGTTTTTTGGTGGAAATTTATAAATAGAATAATCCGGGTATTAAACTTCAAAAATGATCTGTGAGATTAATAAAACATCCGGGCACTCTGTTAGGACTTTCTCAGCATATATTTCTTATTTCTACGTCAATTAGCGTTGGTTTTGTAGACTTTACTAAGACTCACATTTATACATAACTTTTTAATACAACAAATTTTAAGATCATGGTGTTTCTTTCATACTTATCTTGAAATTAATTTTTTTTTTTTTTAATTTATCATGGTTTTCAAAACACCTTGTCAAAATAAAAACATTAATTTTTGTCTTCTCTATGTTTTATCTTATATATCCGCATTATGTAAAATGCTCTTGCTAACATTATTAATATTCTAAAACTCAATACCTTCTCGTTGGAATGAGGTGGAAAAGACTATAAAATTTGTTTATCATAGTGTACAGTACTATTTAGTGGCTTTATATAATGTGCGACAATTTTTAGCCCTAATAGCTTACTCTAACTCGACCAAATAATTCACTTTATAAAAGGGTGGAATATTGAATGGAAACATATTGTAATGGCTTTCTTTTGTAATGAACAAATGATACTTATCTCTACATTCTAATACTTATAGTCGTATTCTATTTATATTTTATATTGCTTACTATAAAAAAAAAACTTTAAGTCATAAACAGTAGTTAATATACGCGAGACTGCTATAGATTTCTATTAGTTCTTTTAGTGCGAGCCTTGAACTTGCACATTTGAGCACAGCACATCCAAATGTTGTGTATTAATTGAAAATCTTCATTTGTGTTCATCTTCAAATTCAAGTCGGCAATAATGTTTTGCTTTAATTATATAAATGCAAAAAATTCACATTCGCAAAAATATGAAGTTGCCGAGGCTAAAACTATTTCTTAAGCTTTCTGAGAAAGTTCTGAGTGCTATAAAATTGCATCAATCCCATTTTCTGGTGTAAAATATTCAAAGTAGTATCGCTGTTCAGTTCTATAGTTTGCATGGTTTAATTTCGATGTTAGCAAATTTAATGAGTCAATGTGTGCAAGAAATGGACTAGAAACCAAAGAAAAGCTCTGAACGTTGAAATCACCAAAGTTCTGCAGTAATTGAATATAGTTAGAAATATTTATCAAAAGTTCGTACAATCGATCAAATATGTAAAAGTTTACCTGAAATAATCTTGTTTTAAAAACATCATGCTTTTTCGTAAAAGCAGACACTTTGTCATTGAGAATAATTAAATATGTCTGCTTTCCTTGCAGAGATGAATTAAGTTTATTAATTTCTTTAAAAATGTCAGCCAAGTTAGCCAGAAAAGCAACTCATAAGGTATCTTTCAAATGATCAACAAGCTTTGATTTCTTTTCTCTATACGAAGCTCTTTTACAGTGACTCGTAATTCAAACAGTCTGTGAAAAACTTTCCCTCATAGATAATCAGGCTTGCAACTCCCATAGCACCTAGAAATAATGCTATAAAGCTTCTTCATTGACTTGTTGGCTGTTCATAAGCAGGACTTCTGACAATTGACTATAAAGTGAATGTTTTTGCGCAGAAAGTATGCCAATGGTTTGTCCGAGCAGGCATTGTGATTAGTTTTAATGTCTTCGGAGTTTTGCAGGTTTCGTCGCTTCATTTGCATGTATTAGCGAGCAGATTATACTCTGTGGCCTGGGTTGATCATTTGCTATGACGCGTGTAAAACCCAAAGCGTAACTACTCTCCGTCATACCGACGTATGGCAATTCGTCTTTTTTTCCTCTCCGGAACTGCATTTTATTTACCAACATATTGTGAGGATGATAATGATGAATAATCATTGTCCTACTCCTTATACTCGTTTTTTTTTTATTAAATGTATCCATGCATTAAATAATTAATTAATTAATTAATTAATTACTTTTCTAATTGTAATATTAATTTCTGGCTAAATCACTAATCAATTTTAAGAGATAATTTTTAAAAATAATAATACAACAACCATTACTAGATCTATAGTCTTCTAGAATCTAGTGTGACGTCATGTGGTTTCCAGTATAGCTGACAGTGAATAAAGACTCAAAAAACGTTGTTTTCAGCGCTATGCTCTCGCAATCGAGTGATTACAATTAATCAAAATTAATCAAAATATGACAAGATTTATACCTTCCGTGTTCTTAATTTTTAAAAAAATAAAAATTTCATGCTTTGCTCGCGGACCCCCAGGCACGTTTCGGCGGACCACTAGTGGTCCGTAGCTCGAGAACCACTGCTCTAATCCACGCGACGTGGTGAAAAATTTGAACTTGCCAGGCCTGAATGCCCCCCCCCCCCACACAAACACACAAGGCTGAGGACAAGGAGAGTGGGGGGTGGGGGCATGCGGTAAACAATCCCTGTGTCACGTGAAACCATCATACATGTAATACATTGATTGACCTGTTGATGAGAGATAGAAAGGTAGACTGAGAGGTAGTGAGCGCGAGAAAAAGGTGTGAGAGCGACAGAGGGAGATAGAGGTAAAGAGAAAGCGATAAACAGAGGGAAGAGAGAACGAGAGAGAGAACGAGAGAGAGAGAGAGAGAGAGAAAGAGAGATATAGAGAAAGAGAGATATAGAGAAAGAGAGAGAGAGAGAGAGGAGAGAGAGAAAGAAAGAGAGAGAAAGAGAGATATAGAGAAAGAGAGATATAGAGAAAGAGAGAGATAGAGAGAGGAGAGAGAGAAAGAAAGAGAGAGAAAGACAGAGAGAGGGAGAAAGAGAGAGAGAAAGATCTACGTCAAGAGCCATCACGATGGGGACCACCGAGGCATATTTGATATGTCCATAAACACATGATTTGACCGAAGGATGGGATACAGAAAGGTAGAGAGATAAAGGGAAAGAGTCATGGAGATTGAAACATGAGCAAGGATTGACTATTCTTTTAAAAAGTAAATCAATAAGAATGTCTTTTGAAACAAATCAAAATAATGTAGATCTACGTGTACAAATAAGCACAGAAGCCTTCAAAGTTTGATTCAGTTGGACCACGAATATCTGAGATTATTTACAAGTTGCTAGCTGGATACCAAAGTCAAAGCATCCTTGGATTCTCCGATAAAAATTGTTATGTGCTTGTGTGCGTTGTGGGGGAGGGGGTAGTTTAATTTTTTTTGGTAAAAACACACAAAATGGCAATAATAAAAATAGCTGTAAAATTTTGGGAGGTAAGTGAGTGAGAGAGAGAGAGAGAGAGAGAGAGAGAGAGAGAGAGAGAGAGAGAGAGAGAGAGAGAGAGAGAAAGAGGCAGAGAGTGGAGGATATAACTTCTAGGTTGTCGCGGAGGGTAGGCAGGGGTGGATTAAGACTGCAGGGGGCCACTGGCTGCAATCAAATGGGGGCCATATCCAGCCAGCATCCCTTAATAAAAATGATTGCTAGCACAGTCCATTAGTGCCTCGCTTATGCTTTGTCTGTACTATGGGAACGGATTTACCAAACAAAAATATTTATCATGAAAAAAAAAACTAACATGAACAAGTAACTGTTTGAAGTGTTTACCGGTATATTAAAATTCAGTGTTAAATGAAAAGAAAAAAATAATCCACCACCGGGAATCGATCCCGAAATCACTTGCACCGCCAGCCTATAATCTGCCACACGGCCAGCAGAGCTTATTAAATTTGGTAAATTTTAAAAATATAAACAATATTCTATAACATGTTCTCTTATTGAGCCATTCAAATCAAGTTTTTCGATTATTAAGACTATCAGGTCTGAAAAGCGATTAGATTAATAGATAAGATTAATTAATTTATATCATTTATGATATTTTCAAGTGTTCGTGCAAACATTTTTACACTTTTATAATAAAATATTAAAAGTTTGTGGGCCCCAAAACCATCGGGGGCCCCTAGCTATAGCCTGTGCAGCTCCCTTAATCCGCCATAGAGGCTATGTGTACAAGGAAAAGAGTGCTGAAATTAATGTGCAGGAGGGGGAAAGTAAGGAGAGTGAAGTTTTTTCACTAGGTATCATTTTTAAATTCCTTACATTAACTTCATCGTCTTGTCTGTCTGTCGTGGTACAGCCCGCCAGCGGAAAAAAACAAAACTAAAGTAAATTAAACAACCCGTAAAACAAATATAAATCCATTATATATGAGACAGAACTAAAAGTATTTATTTTGTTAAAAATGGTTCACCGACAAAACGGCCCCGGACAAAACTGCCCCGACAAAACGGCACCGGACAAAACGGCCCCGGTCAAAACGCCCCCGGACAAAACGGCCCCGGTCAAAATGGCCCCAGACAAAACGGCCCCGGTCAAATCGGCCCCTGACAAAACGGCCCCTGACAAAACGGCCCCGGACACAATGGCCCCGGACAAAACGGCCCCCGGACAAAACGGCCTCAGACAAATCGGCCCTGGACTAATATTTGTTAATGGAATACAATTTTAAATAATTATTTATACTCGCCGATTCAGTGTCAGTGTTAGTTCACAAAAAACAATAATAATTACATCACAAGAAAGAATTTAATATCAGTTAAACTATGCGGTAGCAAGTCACAATTGTTTGTTGAGAAGAAATTATGTCATAACGTCACAAGAAATAATTTTACAATTTGACCACTTTCATAAAAGGTGAATAAGTTGAACAAAGGTTAAATTAACTTAAAATTTAAAAAATTATTTTTTTTTTTGTAAAAAATGTCTACAATTTTTCTGGGGCCGTTTTGGTCGGGGCCGTTTTGTCAGGGGCCGTTTTGACCGGGGCCGTTTTGTCGGGGCCGTTTTGTCAGGGGCCGTTTTGACGGGCCACCGTTAAAAATAATACGCACCGCGTGAAAGACCGCTGTGACATCAGGGGCTAGTGTGAACCTCCAGTGACCTGTGGAGGTCAACTATAGCAGACGGCTACATATGCTACATAGAGATAAACTAAAAATTCATTAATTTAATTACAGTACATTAGATCGATCTGAAGTTTTGATACAATGAATTGTTAGGAGACACGAGTCCATATGCAAAATTTCTGCTGGATAGAGTTATGGGAAGTGGATCATTTTTAAATCCCTTATATTAACTTCACCGTCCTGTCTGTCTTGGACGGGCGGAAAAACAAAAGTAAAAAATGACCCAGTTCCCGTGATCCTATTGAGCTGAAATTTTGTAGATACACTTAAACATCCTATATAATAAAAGGCAATTTTCTGTCACGGCATCGATAGCGATTGGTCCCTCAAACTCCTACAGACTCCCATAGCCAATCAGAAAAATTTAATCTCATTTACATATTGAACAAGTTTACACAGATGTTCAAAGAAAGTTAATTTTTGTGCAGTATTTTTTTCCAAGATTATTTTGAGCTGTACGCGTTGGGATTTATTGACGAAAACTTTGTTTTTACGCGTTATTTATTATTCCCAAAATGAATAGTATTTTGATGTGATGAACGTGTATGGCCGGTCGAGACGGCTGTTAGAAGGGAGTTGCAACATGACACCCTAAACGACGCGTCCTTGGACGGGCTTGTTGCTCGCACTTATATAATATTTTCCTGTTCTGTAAAGGTTTGTCCTGGTTTGTCACGCGGTGCGTATTTTATCATATTTAAAAGATTTATAGTAAAAACCTTTGTTTGTATAGTATGTTTAATTACTAGCTTTTAAACGCAACGTACATTTAGTCAGTAGCCACATACTGCATCCCGTACCCACAGTGTGTACATAACTGGTAGTGTTACATGAGGAGGTGAAAACGCATTATGCCGCCCCCTCCCCCAACTGTAGCACACAAAACAACATAAAACATTAATTTATCTTGTTGTCTGGCTTTTGCAACTGGAGTTTGTTGGGGGGGGGAGGCTGGGGAAATTGCCCATCACAAAATAATTATCCGACTCTGAGTGTCTTGCAGGTACTGAATAAATTCGAACAACCTCAAAAAGAAAACTTGCCATTAAGAATTTATATAACATTCTACAAGCCATTCTGTTGGCGTAGAATTTTCTATTCTATTTCATCCTTTCAAAAAAAAAAAATAAATAAAAATATGAAGACTTCAGGTAAAATAAAGCAGTGCGTGCAAGATGGGTTTTTGTGTTATCAGGTGTCAAGTGGTCCCGCAGCGACTGAGAGCCTTCTCCGGCCAAGGGACGAAGTACAGACCTGCTGTGAGGAACTCAGCTGTCCACACGGTATGTCCCCCTACTAGCCCCTTTATTCTTCTAAACGTCCAATTCAAGATCGCCCTTCAAGACTGACAGCATTCCTCCGCCTATCTATTAAAAAAATTTCATTACGAATGACTATTTTTTTAAAAAAACATCTGTTTAATAAATAACATGACGGACACATAGAGCTTAAAATGTAGTTGTTTTTTATTATTATTATTATTTTTTGGTGTCAATTTTATTTTTCCTTGTCTTTTGTCTTTTGAGGGGGGAAGGTTGGGAAAGGGATTCTTTATTAAATGGCCATGTCCAGTCCGACAATTAGCAAATTTTTATTTTGTTCAAACAAACCTATAATTTTATGTGCCTACAAACTATTTACTTTGATTTCTTTTAACATCTATAATTCTTTTTTCCAATACAATCACAAGAATGTGTGGACAGATGGCTGAACTTAACCCTGTGCCACCCCCTTTGACTATTGAAATAATCCTCTATGTTGTGCATAATAATAAGCCTATACTTCCAATTACTAAACAGCATTAGTTCCCACATCTAAACAACATAAGTTCCCACATCTAAACAGCAATAGTTAACACATATAAACAGCATTAGTTCCCACATCTAAACAGTATTAGTTCCCACATCTAAACAGCATTAGTTCCCACATCTAAACAGCATTAGTTCCCAAATTTAAACATGGCAGCATTAGTTCCCACATCCAAACAGTATTAGTTCCCACATCTAAACAGCATTAGTTCCCACATCTAAACAGCATTACTTCCCACATCCAAACAGTATTAGTTCCCAAATCTAAACAGCATTAGTCCCCAACTTTAAACATGTCAGCATTAGTTCCCACATCTAAAAAGTTTTGTAGTTTGTTAGTTGTTGTTAGGATAAAAGTTATATTATCTTCTTCTTATCATAGTTATATTATTTATTTTTTAAAATGAGAATTATTCCGTTTAGCGCAGTCTCAACTTAAGATCCTAATCATCTTACTTTTTTTTTAACATTCTTATTTCGATTTCTAATAGATTTTTCTAGCTGAGGAAAATGAGATAATTTACAGGAGCACTTTGGTTTCTTAACATCAATCGAAAACTTGTAACAACCCTTCGTTACATATCAACCCCTCCCCCCACCACTACTACATCCCAACCAAAAAACTTCCACATAGGAATGTATTTGTTTTAAACACCTCCTGGCCTTCTCCTTTCCATACGTAAAAAACAGACTCCGGTAAACCTTACCCCTGGAATGAATTTCCGGCAGTTCATTCTAAAGACTTGAATGTTTACTGTTTCTGTGTTTTTGGTTCAACACTAACCAAATGCTTACACTTACAAGCTCCAGGCTTGAGTAACTCGATAATGTGACTATAGCATTCAAAGTTACTTCATGTTAGCGCGTTAGACCCCTCCGCTCACACGAGCCTCTTCCCATCCTCCAGACACACTCACGCATGCGCGTGACATATATAAATATATATATATTATCAAAGATTCATGAATATAATACTATATTTATTACATGATGTTTCCCAATAATTAGGGATATATTATATTTTTAAAACTTTGACGATATTTTTTAGGAAAAATTGGGGCCGGAGGTATAGTGTGGTCTGCATGTAGTGTATACATAACAGCATAGATAGACTCCAACTTCCAGCACTATCACAAGGTCTTAATTCAACGAGTGGTTGTTTAGAGTGCACAACACTTAAATTAAAAAAAAATACCATGAGGTTTCGCAAACAAAACAAACAATAAATAATTAAAATAAATGAAACATAAAAGACGTTAAAACCGTATTGATTACCAAGTTCACTTACAATAAATGCAAAACTTTCTCTTACTTTAGACATAAGACTAGTACTTTTTTTGATGTTACAGACGCTCCTTCTATACAGAAAATTATTGCACTTAATTGGTGCCTAATTATAAAATTGTTGTAGAGGACTTAAATGAGCATGTGTCTTATTAATGATAACTTTAAAAAGATAAAATAAATGGTAATAACATTTTCAAAGCTTAAGCTTCTTTTCCCCCTTTACTAAAATGGTTCGACCAATAAACCAGGCAGAACTGGTTCTAGCACCGTGTCCAAGTTTGTGTTGAGTTATGTTTGAGGGCGCGGCTAAATAATTCTAAAAAAGACAGTGTTACAGATGTTTGTGTGTTAGACAATGTTAGAGATGTTCGTTTGTAAGACATTGACAGAGATGTTTGTTAGTTAGACGGTGTTATATATGTTTGTTTGTTAGACGGTGTTATAGATGTTTGTTACACAGTGTTATAGATGTTTGTTTCTTAGACAGTGTTTTGTATGTTTGTTTCTTAGACAGCATTATAGATGTCTGTTTGTTAGACGGTGCTTATATGTTTGTTTGTTAGACAGTGTTATAGATGTTTGTTTGTTAGACAGTGTTATAGATGTTTGTTTGTTAGAAAGTGTTTTATATGTTTGTTTGTTAGACAATGTTATAGATGTCTGTTTGTTAGAAAGTGTTTTATATGTTTGTTTGTTAGACTGTGACAGAGATGTTTGTTAGACGGTGACAGAGATGTTTGTTAGACAGTGACAGAGATGTTTGTTAGACAGTGACAGAGATGTTTGTTAGACAGTGACAGAGATGTTTGTTGGACAGAGTTATAGATGTTTGTTAGACAGTGTAATATATGTTTGTTTGTTAGACAGTGTTTTAAATATGTTTGTTTCTTAGACAGTGTTATAGATGTTTGTTTGTTAAAAAGAGTTATAGATGTTTGTTTCTTAGACAGTGTTTTAAATATGTTTGTTTGTTAGGCAGTGAAAAAGATGTTTGTTAGACAGTGACAGAGATGTTTGTTAGACAGTGACAGATATGTTTGTTAGACAGTGACAGATATGTTTGTTAGACAGTGACAGAGAAGTTTGTTAGAAAGTGTTATAGATGTTTGTTTCTTAGACAGTGTTTTAAATATGTTTGTTTGTTAGGCAGTGACATAGATGTTTGTTAGACAGTGACGGAGATGTTTGTTAGACAGTGACAGAGATGTTTGTTAGACAGTGACAGAGATGTTTGTTAGACAGTGACAGAGATGTTTGTTAGACAGTGACAGATATGTTTGTTAGACAGTGTTATAGATGTTTGTTTGTTAGACAGTGACAAAGATGTTTGTTAGACAGTGACAGAGATGTTTGTTAGACAGTGTTATAGATGTTTGTTTGTTAGACATTGACAAAGATGTTTGTTAGACAGTGACAGAGATGTTTGTTAAACAGTGTTATAGATGTTTGTTTGTTAGACAGTGACAAAAATGTTTGTTAGACAGTGACAGAGATGTTTGTTAGACAGTGACAGATATGTTTGTTAGACAGTGTTATAGATGTCTGTTTGTTAGACAGTGACAGAGATGTTTGTTAGACAGTGTTATAGATGTTTGTTTGTTAGACAGTGACAGAGATGTTTGTTAGACAGTGACAGAGATGTTTGTTAGACAGTGTTATAGATGTCTGTTTGTTAGACAGTGACAGAGATGTTTGTTAGACAGTGACAGAGATGTTTGTTAGACAGTGTTATAGATGTCTGTTTGTTAGACAATGACAGAGATGTTTGTTTGTTAGACGTGACAGAAATGTTTTGCTTTTAAGACAGTTGTATAAATGTGTTTTTTTAATTAGACAGTGTTATTGATCTTTGTCCGACAGTGTTAGAGATTTTTTTTTGTTTTTTTTTTGTTTTTTGTTTTTTTTGTTTAGCTAGTGTTATTGATGTTAGTGTGGAGACAGTGTTAGAGAATTCTGTGTGCCTCGATATTAACAGAGCTTATTAAAGGTAAACAGTATTTTTTTTAGCTTAATCATTAAACTTCATTTAACAATGAAACAAAAATGTATTTAAAAAAACTTTTTTGATTGTATTATTCAAATGATTGTCGTGTGAGAATATCAGGCGTTTCGTTGTTTCATGAATAAATTTTTGAATTATTCAAAACTAAAGTCATTTTTTTAAAACGTCCTTACCGTAAATTTAACTCCCTTCGAATCTGTTGTAGCTGGACAAACTAACTCCAAAAAACACCAAGAAGTAAAGCACTAATAATATTGAAGGTCAACCATCACAGTTTCACATTCTTCCACTATGAAAACACACAACAACGGGTATTTGACGACAGAATTAAGTAAGAGATGTGTACAGAATTTTTCGTGAACGCTAGAAAACCCGCAAAATGTAGCAAAATTAAGTGAAAACAAGCAGAAAAATGCGCTAATGCAGATTAACATCAACCAACTTTCTGTGAATGTGACGCACAATATTTAACAACTAAACACTGGTTGGTCACTTATTCTGTCCACTCACCACGAGTAGTGGACTAACTAAAAATCACAAGCTTCCAAAATTGAAAACCAATTTTTTTTATAAAGAAAAAATTTCGCATTCTTTCCCCGTGAGGCCAATTTTTGAAGTAGGTTTAATGAATGAAGAGTTTTATTCTTACGAAGCCCTCGCTGGGTCCTCTCGTGTGTAGTTGTTGCCACTTTAGTTTTCTCTCTGGCTTCATGGCTCTTGCCACGGCGTAACCAACACTCATCCTCGCGGAGGGGGCGGGGCGACGGGGGTTGATAGGAGGAGTTATTGCCAAAAAGGAATTGAGGATGGGGAGGGGCAGTGGAGATCGATGGGTCACTGAGAGGAGGTAAGGGTTCTAGGGTGACGAACCAAGACCATAAAAGCAGAGTCCTGATATGGAAGGTTGCTTAGAGTACAAAAGTGTGCAATTGAAAGAAATTATCACAGGATGGAATTCTTGCAGAGTTCCGATAATTTACACAAAAAGTGACGTGGGAAAATTTTTGTTTGTTTGTTTGTTTGTTGTTTTTTATGGGAAGAGAAATGTTCATGATACTTTTTCGAGATTAAAATTAAAATCTATGTCATAGCCGTAGCCTAATGTTGATTGGATATGTCAGAAGGAGGGGAGGAATTTTGCACCCCCCTCCTCTTTAGTACTTGAATCAGCGGTACGCTAGTCTTCACCAAATTTACCGTGTCAGTACCACCATATTTTGTCTTCTGTAACGTGGATAATGGTAGGACTCCTTTCAGTTGGACACAATGAGAAACGTGCTGGAAAGTCTGTATGAGGATGATACATCAAATATTAATTGATATATTGACGGCTCCACGACAAAACTACAGAAACAATCTCAGCTGTTTGACCTGCGGCTGGTCAGTCTGTCAGTCAGAAACTTAAAGTTATGTTACGCTAACCCTTTAAATATTTTTATATTGCTTATATATTTTTTTAAAAATAAATAAATAAAATTTTTTTTAAAAAAAAAGAAGAAAAAAACGACATTAAGGCCAGTTACCTCAGTTCCATTTGAATGATTGTTCAGCTCGGCTGGTTATATTGTCAATTAGACCCGCTCATCACTTGAACCAATTAATGTCAACACGCTTGTCTTTTTGCGTAGTTGGTAAAAGATGACCTATAAAGGGGACATTCCAGTGTTATTTAGTTTTTCAACAAAAACGCTTAATAAGTGTTGAGTGTGACATCCTAAATTTTAATTTTTGACTTAAATAGAAATTAACGATGAATTAATCGATAACTTTTCAAAAGTTAACGATATATATATAACATATAATTTCTTTTACTGTGCTGCTAACAATTTCTAACTAACTCACAGCCCACTCTCTCAATTTATTTAACAGTACACTTATACATTCATGATGTGCCTGATGAAAGGTTATGTTGCACCCCACTACCGTAGGCGCTCTTTGTACCATATTTAGATAACATCTCAAGAAATTTTCCTCTGTTCCGCGAGGCTCCGCATTCATGGTGGTCACAGCTTGCCAGATGTTTGCGAGAAACAATTCCATATCCAGCAAAGTGTGACGGTTTCACCTCCACGATATCTGCTCCCTGTATATTTTACAGCGTTGCTCTCGGGATCATTTGCATGTTTTTGTGTGACCTCAATGTTCCCTATAATCTGCGTGGCTGTCCGGCTGCGTAGATCTCTGGTCGACGCCGCGAAGCAGTTTAGAATTACCGCGCAGCAAATTTGGAAAAATGAGGATACTGTGAAATTATGCACTCGAATTTTTTCCATTTGCAAACGGACCAAGTAACCTTAGAGACCTTTACCCCTTACTTTTTATTTTTCTGGTTTACTTACACACTAAACAAGACCAAGTAACAAATGTAATTTCTGTAACATTAACATTAAACAAACTGAAGTAAATGCAGCATTATTTGTAACTGACGAGGGAATAAGTCCATAGGTAACAGAAAAAAATTAGAGTCGTTTTTTTCATCTTGTTCGTACATCAAACGTTTGTCAACCTGGTTGACATATCCCGTAGGATCCGCATCTAAAAATGCATTTGAAAAAATTTTGTTTTCCTGGACAATATAACCTTTCGTATTCACAGGCCCGGTTCCCCATTCGCGGCCTCACATACTCGCGGGTTAGCCTCTTAACCCTATCGCATCGCACGCACTGGCAGTGTGTTATTATGAACTGAAATGTGCGCGCTGTAAATATGTTATATTTTCTGTCTATTCTGATACATATGTTATGAGCATATAGAAAGTGACTTAATGGTATAGTCATACAGTATGGGTAACTATGCTATGCGTTGTTACTCTCCTACTGTACTTTCGTTTCATTTTAAAATTAAAATATTGTCGCAGTACAAAATTAAAATGTGTTTACATTGTCATCCCTACATTAGTGAAACACATACTTGCATGCAGTAGAATTAATGCAGTAATAATCAATAAATGAGTTCATGTCTTTAGAAGGTTTTCGGAAACATTTAGTACCGTATATCACCTTGTACACAGGCGCTTTAAAAATGCATAAAATATTTGCGGTTTTTGGCCATTCGCTGGGGGGGGGGTTAAATAACGTAATGCCCGCGAAACAGCAAGGGAATAATGTATACGTGTTAATAGTCACGTGTTTTGTAGTTCCCGATATTTTCGCTTCAATGTCATGTGTATTGAGCCCAGTCCTAGGCTTAAGCTGCAGCGCAAATATGAGTTACCTTATTATTAATAGCTTTCCGCGATTGCGAAAGTTAACCAACACTTCGCACTGTGTTAAATCTTTGTCAAAAACTGCCCCTCCCTCCCCACTTCTTGTGTAACCCCATTGCTCTAAGTCAATAGTGAAATATTAATGAAGCACATATTTGTATTGGTAAGAGAAGTGTGACAATTAAACGTGTGGTAAGAGAAGTGTGACAATTAAACGTGTGGTAAGAGAAGTGTGACAATTAAACGTGTGGTAAGAGAAGTGGGACCATTAAACGTGTGGTAAGAGAAGTGTGACAATTAAACGTGTGGTAAGAGAAGTGTGACAATTTAACGTGTGGTAAGAGAAGTGTGACAATTAAACGTGTGGTAAGAGAAGTGGGACCATTAAACGTGTGGTAAGAGAAGTGGGACCATTAAACGTGTGGTAAGAGAAGTGGGACCATTAAACGTGTGGTAAGAGAAGTGGGACCATTAAACGTGTGGTAAGAGAAGTTGGACAATTAAAGGTGATCAACTCTCAGCTCAAGTAATTCTGACATCAGTCAGCGAGTTGAATGGGGATAATGCGATTTTTCAATTGTTGTCACTCCATTGGAATTTCAACCTGTGCGGCCCGTAACCCCTCATCCCTCCCCCCCCCCCCCCCCACACACACACACGCATAATCGAGATACTCCAATCGCTTTGCTATTAATTATTTCTTCATTCAGCAGAATTTTTTTCAATCAATAAGGCGTTTTTCTTTCTCGGCCAATCAACTTTTCTACTATTCTACAACTGGCAATACCTTCTTGACTACAGATGATGTTAGATTAGCATGAGATAAAAGAAGCACTACCACTGAGTGGCGATATTCCCTCTAAGATTCATTTATCCGTGTTGGAAAAAAAATCAAACAAAGTGGCTTAGCATCCATTTTTTTGTGTGGTAAATTTTACACTCAACAAAATATAGACTACTGCATTTATCAAAGCTTGCGCCTCGTTAGTTCTAAACTTCTGCGCGCTATCGGTCAGATTTCTGTGCTGGCGCGAAGTTTAAAGGAAGCATTTCTTTGGGGGGGGGGGGGGCGTGATGATTCTTTCTCATCAGTAATAAACACACTAAATGAAATACGTCAAATAGGCAAAATGATTTACCAAATAAATAAATTAATTAATTTAAAACATATATGTCAACGACGCCCGGTGCAGCTCAAGCTGGACGTATTTTCCAAACCCCAAAAAACTGTCTCTGAGACCAGATTTTTAAGATTGATATCGGGATTGACGGAAAATGAAAGTTAATCAATTCCTTGTTAATACTTGAACCGAACCCGAACGTCAAGCTGTTGAAATATCAGTTGTTGGAGAATCAACACGACATTTTTTGTTGAGTAAATCAATTTAAAAAAAAAATTAATAATAATAAAAAGATGATCGGGAAAATTTATAAAAATCTTTTGAATCTCATCACTAACCCCAATACACACGTCCGTTGTACAAATGGCTTGGAGTTTATAAGTATAGCGTTCATAGATAACATTTTTAATGTTTTGTTGTTTTTTTTCACATCCTAAAATTCACACCGTCTCATCAGGTATTTCACACCGTCTCATCAGGTATTTCACACTGTCTCATCAGGTATTTCACACTGTCTCATCCGGTATTTCACAGTGTCTCATCCGGTATTTCACAGTGTCTCATCCGGTATTTCACAGTGTCTCATCCGGTATTTCACACCGTCTCATCAGGTATTTCACACTGTCTCATAAGGTATTTCACACTGTCTCATCCGGTATTTCAGTGTCTCGTCCGGTATTTCACAGTGTCTCATCCGGTATTTCACAGTGTCTCATCCGGTATTTCACACCGTCTCATCAGGTATTTCACAGTGTCTCATCCGGTATTTCACAGTGTCTCATCCGGTATTTCACAGTGTCTCATCAGGTATTTCACACTGTCTCATCAGGTATTTCCCACTGTCTCATCAGGTATTTCACACTATCTCATCAGGTATTTCACACTGTCTCATCAGGTATTTCACACTGTCTCATCAGGTATTTCACTGTCTCATCCGGTATTTCACACTGTCTCATCAGGTATTTCACTCTGTCTCATCTGGTATTTCACACTGTCTCATCAGGTATTTCACACTGTCTCATCAGGTATTTCACAGTGTCTCATCAGGTATTTCACAGTGTCTCATCCGGTATTTCACACCGTCTCATCAGGTATTTCACACTGTCTCATCAGGTACTTCACAGTGTCTCATCCGGTATTTCACAGTGTCTCATCCGGTATTTCACAGTGTCTCATCCGGTATTTCACTCTGTCTCATCAGGTATTTCACACTGTCTCATCAAGTATTTCACACTGTCTCATCCGGTATTTCACACTATCTCATCCGGTATTTCACACTATCTCATCAGGTATTTCACTCTGTCTCATCCGGTATTTCACACTGTCTCATCAGATATTTCATACTGTCTCATCGGGTAGTTCACACTGTCTCATCAGGTATTTCACACTGTCTCATCAGGTATTTCACACTGTCTCATCCGGTATTTCACACTGTCTCATCAGGTATTTCACACTGTCTCATCAGGTATTTCACACTGTCTCATCCGGTATTTCACACTGTCTCATCAGATATTTCATACTGTCTCATCAGGTAGTTCACACTGTCTCATCAGGTATTTCACACTGTCTCAGCAGGTATTTCACACTGTCTCATCCGGTATTTCACACTGTCTCATCAGGTATTTCACACTGTCTCATCAGGTATTTCACACTGTACCTCGCGTGTTCTGAGTGCAGCCGTGAAATCAAGTAAGACAACTAGCCCCTTGAGACACAAGGCAGGACGTGTCGCTATCTGATGCCTTCCCCCTGTCGTCACTTACCCGTCTTATCGCGGGTATAGGACGAGCCGGGATGAGGGGGCGTAATCTAGGACCAGATAGTGACACAGAGGTGACAGGCTGGTGACACTGCCGGGGCCTCATCCAGCAACCTGGCAGGTTCAGTCCGTTATCATGCCAGAGTATCAACTTTTGGGGAATATTGGCAATAGAAAGTTTTTAAGGTTATCAGTCAGAGGGGACAAAACAACAATACGGAGATTAAAAAACAAAGGAGAAAAGAAAGAAAAAAAACAAGGATGACGTCAATGTTTGAGAGCGTCGACAGTAAAGTGTTGGAGAAAACAGTGATGAGGTTAAAGGTCATGTTAAAAACTATTTGTTTCGATTGGAAATTTCAGTCAGAGGAGTTGAGATAACCAGAAGTGCCCGTGGATTTGAAGCCGATATTGATATTGTCCCGAGGGCGGCCCTTGTGCAAGGCAATAAACTTTGTGCCGCGTATAATAAATGATGAGAACAAAGTATAAGTTAGAAAATAATAAAAATTAGCAACAATAAATATAATAAATAAATAGATAAATAAGAGTAAATAAAATAGATTATGTGGAAAGAACAACGGACAAGTTTATGTTTTTTAAGACAATTAAAAGTGGTAGCTTCTACATACAGAGCGAGATTAAGTTTAACAATGATGGGATCTCTGTAAGATTTTACAAAATAATCAGACATAAGATCTTTCACATTCTTAAACAAAAAGGCTTACTACAAAGTGGTGGTCAAATTTGAGGCGTTCAAATTATTTATGTTGCACCGCAGACTGCCGTTTGAGGTTTCCATGAGAGGTTTGGATAAATAAAAATAGTGGGAATTATGTTATGACCCTAGAACTTTTGGCCGAGTTCGATCCTTTTCTGGACTTATACATAAGCCGCCACGGAAACAAACGAAGTGGGAGAACATCAGAACATCATATGTTTCGTCAAAAATAGGCGATGAAATGATCCGTGTAACTTTTTACCCGGGGGATTTGGATAGGACTTTGGAAAACTAGTGTCTGCACCTGCAAGCCCGTTTGTCGTCAAATTTAGTTGATCAAATTATGGAGTTATCGTCATTGAAATTTATACAAATACTTATCGGGAAAAAACTTTTTTTAAAAATATTTATTCAAACTTAGGATTTGCGCCCCGAATGCTGTTGTGTACAGCAGCGTCAAACAGCTCAGCAGAACGATCTTTTTCAGTGCAAAAGTGATTAAAAGAATTACTTAAGATCTTACATAGGAGAGAACAGGCTCAATTTACCCTCTGTAATGTAACGTAAAAAATGCATTTGTTTAGCACAAGAGAAAGTACGTCGTTAGACTATAAATTTATAGAGTAATGTAACTATAGTAATATAGACTGTATTATTCTGATGTTTATTAAAGTCAATAAAAATTGTATGATATGTACTAATGCATTTAATTTGACAAATTTTCTAATAAGCTTCGAGATTGTTGGGAGGTGGAGGCGCTAAATGCCAAAAGAGCCTAGGGGCCCCCCTGGTCTCTTAAGTCCGGCCATGTTTATGCCCAGGAAGCGCTGTCTTTTGGTGGAAAATTCTGTTGAAAACACGCATTTTAAAGTTTGACCAAAATGAATTTTTTAAAGAGAATTTTAAGACATCAGTAAGGGGTGTGGTAATAGAGCAGAGCGCGCTTGGTTGTTTAGCGAGTCTCAAAGGTTCGATTCTCTTTTTTAGAGACTAAAGACGCCCCTGAATCCCCCATGTCCTAATGACTACCCGATATCAACTCGGGACGTAAAGGCGGCTGGCATTGTGCTAGCTACACAATCCCCTCATATGCTGTGGCTTTAAAAAAAATAATAATTAAAAAATAAAAACTCCTGAACGCGACTTCACTTTCTCCACTATGCGGCAGTATAGTCTGAAAGAGGAACTAAACTATTTTGTTAAAGGTATCACAAGATGCAAATACTTATAGGGAACAATGCCGAGCCCCATGAGCCAGAAGAAAACAATGAAGAATTACTCGAGTAAACTTTTTGTTTTCATTTCGAACTTCAGCTCAGTTAATCCAGGTCATTATTTTGATGAAGTGATTGACAATTCAGAAATTTTGAAGATAAGAAAAGAAACAAAATAAATAAATAAATAAGTAATTTTGATGTCAGTTTTAAACATAGAAAAAAGCTGTAAAATATTTGTACCTTTAGACCTTTAACTAACGTGTTTTGTTCTTGTCGTCGTTATATTTTTATCTAATTCTGTTCTCGACAAAAGTAAAAAAAGAATGTTTCTAATATTAATTTTAAAGCCACCAAAGGGGTACGGGTAAGGCTGTCACAATGACTTCACAGCGCCGTGTGACACAAACCCGACACATGCTGGGCACCTGGCCAGAAATCGTCATGGGTTAATAAACTGTAGTCGGTTTTTAATAGGGGTGTACCGAATTTCGGCTCCGGCAATCCGGAATCCTGTTATTTTTTTTTCAAATCTGGGTCCTGCATAATTTCGCTTAATAAATCCTGCCAAATCCGGCTGGCCGGTAGAACAATAAAATATGTAAACGTGTATTTCACTTCATATGTCCGGCGCCTGACCCATTTCAAAAATTCGTATTTGGTACACCTCTAATTTTTAATTGCTCTAACATTATCATTGCCTTGAATGAAACCATTCCTAAAATTTAATGATTTCCCACATGTATGCACTATTCTAATGCCGGCCTGCAAGCAGTGGGGGGGGGGGGGGGTTAGCTAGAGTTTATGGCACCCTGGATTTGTCCGCTTCTGGTCGTGATTCCACTAACGATGACCCAAAACTTAAGAAAATCGGAGACTCATCCGTCCCACTTTGTAAGACAACTTTCAAAATTCAAGGTCAAACCCCCCCCTCCCACACCTCTTTTTCCCTACTATATCCCAAAACAAAGAAATCAACAGGGAACTTAGACGAGAAATTCTTACGTAGAAGATATATAGAAGGCATATAATTAAATTTTCGGCCCCGTAAGTGCGGGAGGGGGGCATTTTTTGTTTTAGCTTTTGGATTTGTTTTGTTTATTTGTTGTTGTTTTTTTAATTTAAAAAATGTTATTCTTTTAGAATTTGCTGTAAATATAGAACGTAGAGATGATTACGAAAATGCCTACAAGGAGATAAGTACCTCCCGCGACAGTTCGCCTCCCCGCCGCTATCCTGTGGATCGAACAGTCGCCCCCCACCCCCACCCACCCTTCCTCCAACTATTTTAACGCTCTCCATTACGTCCAGTCCCCGGGGATATGTCGTCACGTTTCATCACGCCCCTGTTGACACGTGACACCGATCTGACTCGCGCGTCATTGGCCGGAGTCAGCGTCATTAACATCAAATGCACGGACGTCTCTGCTACTAGCCATGCCGAGAGATTTTGTAACGACGACGATGTTGTCTCAGTTGAAACATTTTAAATCCGATTGGAAACATTTCAGTTGAAGAGCTGTGGAATGGGACGACTGGTGTATATCAGAGGCGTCACTAATGGGGCTGCTGTTTGTGCGGACCAGGTGGCACCATGACAGCGGGTGACACCAAACTGTAAAAATATGTGTTCCTGTTATTTGACATTGCCAGACTTGGAGGAAGGAGTTCTAATGGGGTAAGTCATGAGGGGATGACACCATGAGCTACTGCACTGGGTGGGTGACACATGTGCCCTAGTGACGCTTCTGGTGTATATTAACTGCTTCAGATTGAGATGTACGGCAACGACTGAATGTTTCCGTGAAATTGTTTTTATGTCTTAATTATTATTATTTAATTTTGAGACAGAAGGGGCACATTTTTTTGGTAAAAATCCACCGAGTTTATTTATTATATTTTTTATATGGAAGCGAGGTGCCAAGAAAACGGTACATCCCCCCCCCCC
>MUZC01000914.1:757244-770991 GCA_002072015.1 Radix auricularia
GATAAAGAAAATTACTGATTAATCGAGAAATTAATCAGTATTTTTCGCAGCCCTAATATATATATACATACATATATAAATATATATATATATAATTTACGGTTTCCTTTAATTGAAAAATATTAAATTTAATAATCTTCACAATCTAAACATTTTCATTAAATATATCTACACTTATATTTTCTTTTCTTCATTCATAGATTTGAACAGATCATATGCTATTATTTCCAGTTGAAAAAACAGCAAACAAAACACTATAGCTTAAACAACATAGCCTTTCTTTTTTACCTGGTTGGTTAAAGCAGAAATGTGTCTAAATAACGATCCCCTCAACTTGCTCCTGTAGTTAATCAAAGGGAAACTACAACTACAAACGTTTCTAATTGAGACTAAATTCTTACTTCCTCTTGTGATAAATTCTAAAACTAAAAAAAGTAAAAGGGTCTTTGAAGATAGTTTTGGGTCAATAGAACAGTTGTACTTTCAACAGTTTAATGACTTAATTGACTTGGAAGAATGAGAAAACACATGTTAGTGTTAGAAGAGTTGTAATAACAAAGCTAAAATATAACTGGCTCCAGTTTAAAATACAATTATTTAACTGCTTTCTGAGTATGCAGTTGTTTTTTAAAGAAAGTTTTGTTTTTTAAAAAAAAGTATTAATAGTTAGTAGTTCATGTTTTAAAATGGTGCAATAAAAGCATACTTAAATATATAACCACTTTAAAGAGAGGTATCTGGTTTTCCTATAAGTAAGTTAAATATTTTTATAATAAAAATTTACCATAACCAAGTACCCAGAACATTCCCATGGATTTCACTTTATTTAAAACTGTTCCATGATGTAGGAGGACTCCTGATAAAACTGAGTCAACATTTGACTTTCTTTTTTTCAATGTAAATATATTTAGGCCTATAGAAAATTATCTGAGAGAAACAGCACCAGTACTCTTTGACATTTTAGTGTAGGAATTTAGTTGATAACATTACGTTCTACATTCAGACACGTAATTAATAAAGAAACATAAATTTATAATTTGTCAAGCTCAGGCACTACTTGTAAAGCTCAATGGCAACATACTTAAATATTAAAAAATGATTTTGTTGGTTTGTTGATGCTTCAGTGTAACGTCATAGCAGTTTGAAAATTTAATACAGCTTATACTTATCTGTTTTTATTGCTGTTTTATAGTTTATAGCAGTTTACCTGCCTCTGGTGAGCAATGGGTATACCTTAAAACTGGCAAAGATGAACAAATCTGAGGTTTTGTATTCATATATTACTAAATATATATATATCTGTAGTTGAAATTTTCTGTTTATTACTAAAAGTAAAAGTAAAAATAAGGTAAAAATTGATTGATTTAAAATTGACTTATGACTATCTAACCACTTTTAATATTGGTTTTATGAAATGAATAAAGTGATGTCTTAGCTAATTGAGAATGCTAATTCTTAGGGTTTATTTATTGATTTGATGGCAGAGTAGATAAAATAATTCTAAAATAAAATTCTATTACCAAAAATTGAATGCAGTATCGGTGCAGTAAGGTTAGTCAAGATCATAGATAAAATGTCATATAACACCACCCTTCCCTGGCAAAATCCTCTAAGTAATAGTAATAATTAGTCTGTACAGGTTAAGGGCATTAATCATTTAGAGTTTCAGTTTCTACTTCATTTTTTTCAGTCTGAGATGATGTAGAAAATTATTTGGCCCATTAACCTGTTGTTAAAATTAGGTGATAAAAAAACTCACCCCTGATGTATTTTAAATGAATAGCACAAAATAGAAAAATCAACCATGCTGTGTATAAAATAAGTTATTAAATATTTATTTTTTGGAAAACGTATGAATTTATGCGAAGCTCATACAATCCTTACAAAATAATCCACCGATGCAGCTTCAGGACCAGATTTAAATTAGGAGTGAGCACCAAGGCATCAGACGAACCTACAACAGCTAGACCTCAGACACTGGAGGTAGCTTTTGGGAGAGAAAGTTTTATATGTACAAAGGCAGATTAGTTTAGGTACCTAAAATAAATATCAAGGTTAATTAAAGTAATTGTTTCTTTAAAATGTTGTAATTTGATAGGGCACAAACCCTAGGGTTATCCAAACTTAAAAAAAAAAAATTGCTAAGAAACATTGCTGCCTTGAAAGTTAGTCCCCAGTCTTTGTCTAAGGTAGATATTAAAATAACACTGTTTTCTCTTAAATGGAATAGTGTAATACATTTAAATAATAATATAAAAAAACACACAGCCCTGTTTTAAGTTTAATTTTTTAGGTTTTGTGAAATCGTGTGAGCAATATATATCAAGAGTACAGATGATAAAAACTTATTCATATACCTTATACAAAAATTCACTTATCAATAGGAAATCCTTGTCCCAAATACAATAATTATTTCAAAAAGTTTATTAAACAATAGCTAAATATTTTTAAGCCCTATGAAAAAAATGTATGATGCTTATAAAATTTGATGGTTCCATATTTTATGGTTGCAGAAAAATGAGTGATTATATGGTTCTTTTTAAATTATAAATGAAATTAGGAAAATATGCCTATATATTCTGAAGTCTTTAAATCCTAATGAAGAAATTTTTTACTGGCATATCTTTTCTTAGGTATTATAGATGCCCCTTCTATACACAAAACTATTGAGTCTTACATCACACAAATTAAAATCACAATGAAGAGAACACAATTATAATGGCCAATTTCTACATCCTCCTCCCCCCCCAGCCACCAATCAAGAGAAACCTTTGGGCTGTCAATATGACTTAATAATGTCATGAATCTTTCAAAGAAAAAAAAAGTACAACATTAAAAATACTAACCTAAAATAGATAATTTGAACAAAAACAATAAAGTAAGAAATTAAACTTTACATATTAATATTTATTTTCATTTTTTTGTAGGCATTTAACATGTTTGTTTTATATTACAAAAAAAAAATGATTAGAAGTCCCTTCTACACCCTCTGACTCACAATACAACAACTTATATGGTGACAGGTAACGTAAAATAAAAAAACTCATTCCATCCAACGTACAAGTAGTACAACACTTGTACATAAAAGATACAGTTTACTGTCAATTATTTAAAGTATTTTAAAGGAAACAAAACCTACAAGATGTTTTAAAGTAAAGTGTTCTTCCTAACAACTTTCACTGAGCAAAAATTACAGTAATAGGGCATGCAAAAGAAATAGAGCAACACATGGACCAGTTTTTCTTAAGATTTAGATTGGTGGTTTAACTGGCCTCTGATTTTTATACAGATGTTGATTCAGACAGCTAGGACACTGAGTCATAACACACAAAGCTTACTTACTAAATACTTGGGAAATATTTATAATATTTTAGTTAGCTTGTGGAAGGCTTTCAGTTTTGTTAAACAATATAAAACCAAAACAACCCCATTCCCGCCAATAAAATTATTTCTTTAATAAGGAGGAAGATTCAATGATTAATAACTAAACTAATCAAACCATTCTATAAAACTTGACGAAACCACTTCAAAAAAAAAAAAAGGGGGGGGGGGATATAATTCACTGAAGGGGACTATTATAAGTTATAACAATTTTTAAAATAGCTCTTAAGGCTTAAAATTTACATATTTTAATGAGCACAAATATTCATTTAAACTTTACAGAGACACAAATTCAAAAACGTCATTCAAAACATAACTTTAAACACATTCATACTTCAGTGGTCAGGGATTACTCAGAGTCACAGCAATTAAATATGACAGCATCACTCAGCCAAATTTATTAATTTTTTTTATGTCACAGGCAAAATTGTCTTTTTAAACTATGTTAAATCTAACAGTGATCTCTAATGTAATGCAATCTATATAGGACTTTGAAATTTGAAATTAAATTTTCAATAATCGAATTCATAGTCCATGAAAGCAGTTACAATTATTCAATCCCAGTATACGGTGAATACTAAAAGCAATTTTTAAAAAAAATCTTGTAAAGACAGTGCCAACAAATAAATGAGTAAATGACAGCGTGGTATTTACATTTAAAAAAAAAATCTTTCTGCTTACACAACAAAACCAAAAAATTCACTTTAGGAAAAGTGTTTAAAATATTCTAAGAAATATTCTCAGGAAACTATTTCCACTGAAACTGAAAGTCAAATACGTGACGTAACTGCAATTATCCATTTACATTGTTATAAGGAAGCGCAAAATATTTTAACCCCCTCCACCCCTCTCTTCCCAATAAATACATACAAAAAAAATTTAGATAAATTTCAAACATAGATTCCCTGCTGATTAAATATTTCAAATGATACAGAGAGCTTTCTGATATTTAACATTACATATTTAGCATCCTATACCCTCGGCTGTAAAGTTTAGCCTCAGCCATCATTTAAATTTTGTAGAGGCAAAATGCCAAGTTTAAACATGAGATGGTGATACACACTAAATGAATGTCAATGTATAAACCTGTGATAAAATACATCTGGCAAACAATGTGTATAATTATAAACCTAATCCAAGACAGAATTATGAAGAAACAACCTTTCCAGTGTCCTCCTTGCCCTTATACCTGGCCTTGCCGTAGGAGAATGGGAGGTACCTATACTTGATCATATGCTGTGGATGTACAAAATAAAGAAATTATGCAAATTAACACATGTAAGGTGTCTGACAGAAAATATAATATACACATAGTTTACAGCACATGGCTCCAATAGACTTGCACTTTCATTCACATTTAAAACAATGGCTCAATTGTAAATTACTCCAAAACAAGCTATACTGAGATGTTGGTAAACGAGTTTATTTTGTTCAAATGAGAATAAGTACTTGTTTATGTTTGTTCACAGAAAAAGGCTCCTAGCCAAATATATTTTCTCGTTTGGTTGGGAAAAATAAGATAATTAATCAGAAGCATACCTTGATTTGTCTCTTCATTGTAAGTGTAAACAGGATTAAAAAATACATGACAAGTATAGGCCAGAAAACAGGGATGTTGAGGGCATCAAAGAATGTGCAGATCATGGCAATGATGATGGCTTTTGTAAATGAGTACCTGTAACACAGAAACACACACGTACATGAAATGAATGTGCAGTTTAATTCATGCTGCCAAACCTAGCATTTTGATTAGGGGAAAACAACAAATAATCCACTTTAGGCAGTAAAGTGATAAAAAGGATAAGTATTGACTTTCAATATCAATAGACACAAGCCTTGGTGTATTAGGTTCTTTAAGTATTTGAATTTACTCTTTACAGTAGTCTTTCCAAACCTTTTACTGCCATCCTAAGTCTTTTTAAAATTGTCATGCCCCTCCCACCCCACCAAAATAGGGCTTTTCACCGAAGTAACTTAAATTGATAGGTTCTAGGCTGAATCACCAGGAATCTGGTGAGGAAACATGGTAAGCTGATTTTCAACACATTAAATGTAGAGCTGAAATACAAGCACATTTGAAATTTTTTTTTAATGCAAATTTTTTTGTATATTATTTAATCATTGTTTATTATTTGAATTTAGTAAGATCTTTGTGCTTGATGCTAAGAGATTTTATGTTAGGTTTCAATTTAAGATCAGTCACATATTTTCCATTATGTTTTATCCAGCGTAATTTTTTCTTTACCAAGTCATTTATCTCTAATCTAAATCAATATTTAATGAGAATGTTTGATTTCTGCTTCCTCAAAAAGCATATGGCTCCTTTAATAAATTTTAAAAAGTTTTCAATGACATATCATATTTAATTACTACAAGATTTTCTCGATACTGCAAATAAAAAATAACAGACAAAACCATTAATATTGGCTACATCATCCAAGTTGTAATATCAAACAAATTTTCAAATCTTTCTTTTAAATCAGCATTTGATTGACAAAAACAAGTAAAGTGAGAACTGTCAATTCACCTTTTTTTAAGCCAATCAAACTTTTCTAAAAAAATTTAAAAAAAAAACTTTACGACATAAAGATAATGAATTTTTTTTAAGTTAGCGAAGTAAATCATCCAACAAATTACAGTGAATTATGACTATTTCACCTACACAATTTTCCATATAATTTGTATAAAACACATCTGGAAAAAAAAAACAATAAGTAAATCTGCATAAAAGGTTCATTAGTAATTTAAATATTTATCTAAGAACAAATTATTGATTTCAAGTTTAATATTGGAATTTTCTTGTTGAATTTGACTCCTAAACGTTTGAAGCTAACCTTGGATTAAAAAAAATTAGTAAGACACTATTCAATGTTTGTCTTTCTTGCTGTTTATTTCATGAAAATATAATGCCATTAACTACTTTAGATACTAGTAATTTTCATGCAAGAATGAAGACACTTTGAGAACTACTTAACTGAGGTACAATAATTTTAAAGTGTTATGGCAAAACTCTTTTTACAAAGTACATGGAAAAGTGAAAAGTATATATAAAATAATTTATATTAAGATAAGAAACTGTATATTGAAACATATTCTGCATCTACTTATTGGCATAAATTAACTCAACATTATCCCACAATTCTAAGAATAATCAAAATGAATAACAAACACAATAAAGAAAGAGAAAGGTATTAAACCAACCAAAATTTAAACTCTGGTAGCCGTCGCATAAACGGTCTGAACTCCTCACTATTCTTTGTGGGCAATCCAGGGCCATCATCACCATCTGAATACAATAATTTTATGCATAAAGTTTGAACAGTTATTTTATAAACACAAAGCCAAAACATTAATTATTTTATGAGTAAACTACTGGGAAAAATATTAACCCAGATGTTCCTAAATTGTTTGTCACAAACAATCTGATATTTTGATGATATTTTATTTTCCTAGATTTAACATTTCAGTTTCACATGATAGGCTTTGATGTTTTGTGAACTTTTGCAAACCTTTAATTTATACAGAAATGGTGATTTTGCAGAGTCATCTATACTATTTGTTAAAAGAAGGTCTTTGAAATAAAATGAAATAACTTCATTTCTTTAGTCTAAATGAGCTATATTTCTTTCTAATTTTGATACAAGCACTTAATAATTCTTAATAATAAATAGTTGCTTAACACAACCGTTTGCTGCAATAATATCTATGTCAAATTTTAGAGCCACATATGCATTGGTGAATTTATTTTTAAAAATGCAAATCTAATTTGAAACAAAGGACTATCATTATCAGCAATTTTTAGAAATGAAGCAGAAACCAATTTTTCTTCTTAATTTAACAGCACAGGCTAGCCTTCAAGGATATTCTACATAATGGATTAGTCAAGTCACTTTAGTAAACAAAAACATTTCTAATAAAACATTGAACAAATATCATTCCACCAAGAGACATATCTGCCAGCCATCCTACAATTCCCAATTTAAAAAAAATATTAAAAAATGATGCAACTGGTGATAGCATTTGATGAGCTCTAATGAGTGCAACCACTCAAGGTTGGGCTTTTTTAAAAAGGAAATTGTCCAAGGTCCTGAGTACTGCTAGGACTACCTCCTAGCCTACCTATATGGGAGCATAAGCCCAATTATAAAAACATCATCATTGATATAATTATTAATTTTATGAATGCAATGTAATAATA
Source organism: Radix auricularia (assembly GCA_002072015.1). Taxonomy (NCBI): domain Eukaryota; kingdom Metazoa; phylum Mollusca; class Gastropoda; family Lymnaeidae; genus Radix; species Radix auricularia. Next base: position 764,824 of record MUZC01000914.1, read on the forward strand.
TATGAAAAAGTTATTTTTAAGTTACGTTTGCAAAAGTAAAGGACTGTGTCAAAGAGACTTGATGAAAACATTTACTAACCTGAATCTTCATACCCAGCTGGGTCTATCTTAGGTGTAAGGAAGGCAATAAATAGATTCAGCAGGTATATGCCTAAAGCATACGTAACTATATACCAGCCCTAAGATGAATAAAAGCAGAACATTTTCATTATAATTTAGACAAATTTAAGGCCATAAAGAAGACACTGGTATGAAATGTTTTTAATGTTTTTACCCTTGTTAAATATTGAATGCCTTATTATTTGCTGCAACAAATCACTTGTTCTATATAGATTTTTTTTAAAAGGTTTAAAAGAAAATAAGATACTTACTTGTAAAAAAAACACCCTAAATGAGTAGGCTGCGCCAATGATAACGGCAAAGACCCATCTAGCAATCACATGGGGTGTAGCTTTGTCCAAGTAATATTGATGCCTCTGGCAAAAAAAAAGTTTTATAGTTAAACTAAAAAAACATTTCATATTTATTTATTGGTAAGTTGTTTTTTTTATGTTGCACACTCAGAATCTTAAATTTGTATATATTGTATGAAATAATTTTTTGTGGCTAGCAAGCATTTTTCATACAAATAATAAGTTCACAAAACAGTTAACATATAGATGTTGGATCTTTTTTCTAATGATGTATCTACCTAAACTTTAAATTAATCTTTTTTTTTTTTACTTAGGAAAAAATATGATTAAGTGAATGTAAATGAAATGTTTTGGGAATTGAAATTTTCAGGGTACATTAAATATTTTGTGAAATTTTAACAGGTACTTTCATTTAATATACATTATTTATGAAAAATACAAATTTCTATTTTTAATATATGTTTTCAGACATGAGAGAGAAGACAGCTACTGAATTTGTACATGGCTATTGGTGTTGGTATGTTACTCACATTTATTGCAGGTCAAAAGAATAATTAATGTTATAATTTGCTAGCTAATAAATCTGACTTTTTTAAGTGTAGATTTGTAACGTTATCCTTTTTTTATGTTGACAAATCATGGCTGTCTCTTCAACAAACATTAGATAATTTCTTCTTGGTACTTACATTAGATATTGTCTTATAGAGCTTATATGCTGCCCCTGGTGGAGCAGGAGCAGAGTCACCTTCATTCATCTTATTCAGAGACTCTGTTCCTGTAACAAAAACAAATAAATAAATGCTATTCATAAATATCAAATTATATTAAATGTACATAATCATAGTCCAAAAAAGTTTGTTTCAAATAAAATGTTCAGTCTGAAAAGTCCTAATCTTAAATAATAAATAAATATTGTTCTTTTTTTATTTATTTCTTAAATGAGCTTTAAAAATATATTCTTAACTCATTCGCTACTAATGCGCCCGAATGCGACATGACGCCTACCAACGCTCATGCATCATGCGACCTCGCGAGAAGCATCGTTACCATGCGAATAGCCTTCCATAGCTCTCCGCTTTTTGAAAAGTAGAAACCTCGCTGAGTTCGTTAAAAAAAAAAACGGATGTTTATATCATTTACGGTTCGAAAGTTGTGTGGCTTAGAAGTCGGACTATGTTTGGTTAAATTTGAACGTGTGGTTTCTGAATATTTTTATGCAATGGCCTTTCATTTTCTTGACTATTTAATTGCTGCTGCAACGTCTAATTGTGCAGCAGTTAATAACTCAAACAATTAGGAAGAATAGACTTTGATAGCGATACTGATATTACTAATAATAATAATAATCACTGATCCGAATCAAGCTAACGACGAACGAGAGTGATGGAGACACTGACACTGTCTCTGAATCTTGGTCACACAAGTTGATCAATTTTACAGACAAGCTAAATAATTTTAATGAAATAATAGGGGAAATCATTTTCTCCCTACTTACAGCAGTCCCATAGACTACTTCAAGTTTTTCTTGAACTCTGCCATAAGAGTTGTTAAATGCTGAAACAAACAATACGCGGAGCCGCAGCTCTACGCGGAGCCGAAACTCTACGCGGAGCCGCAGCAAACAGCAAGAAAGACACCTTGTGGAAGGAGGTTACTAATGAGGACATATATAAATTCCTCTAAATCAATATTATGATTAGAATCAAGTAACCAATTACAAAATTGAATTTGCCAGTGGATAAGATGTTTCTCAAAGTTTCATGAGACAATAAAACAATAAAAAGTGATAAACAACGGAGGTCGATGCCCAAAAACAGTGATGTAAATTTTCAAAAAACACTTTTCCAGATTTATATAAAATATATTTGTGAATAAAAGTGCATCAACCTATACATTTTTTAAAAGCTCATCCAATTTTCTTTCTTTTGGTGCATGTTTTGTTATTTTAAATTTTCATTTAGATGTTTAAAAATATTTTTATTTAACTCTTAATGTGTCATAAGGTTTTTGGAAAACTTCCGCCTCAGTACCGTAAGAATTTCCCGAATTGTGATCAACTGGTCATAAAATTTAAAAAATTACGTTAAATCCATTTTTATTATTATGGCCATACTGACGTCATCTTTTAGAATAAGAATGGTTATTTTATGTATCCAAAAATCCGTTTTGAGTTTAAAACTATTTTTACCTGTAGTTTGGTACAATTATTTTAGTAATAAAGTATAGCAAAATCGCATCTTCGAAAAAAAACGTAAAAACTTAAAAAAAAACATCGTGAATCGAGCGATAACACTAACGAGGTAAACAGCCGCCATTGCCGGAAGTCGAAAACATCGTTCATCCCGCACTGAATAGTTTTTAATTTCTGTAATTTCATTTCTAAAGAGAGTTCTATCAAGTCGCGCATTACCGCTCTTTGGTGCAAAACGGTAAACCGCGGATTACCGCGCTTTGGTACATTAAGAGTTAACATGGGGGTGCATGTTCTTGAGAGTAATCTCCCTTTGCTTAGTACTTCTGGGGGTGTTTTGGTTTTTGTGCTTAGTAGCAAATGAGTTAAACATTGGCTCCGGTGTAGATGGATGAAACAAGGTGAAACTCAGTGCACAAAAAGTTTGGTGCCCCACATCAAAATACTATAGGGAATTGAACTCACAAAATCTTTTTCTTTGAGGGTGGGGCCCAATCAATGTTCATGTTCTATCTAAGTTTAAGCTGTACCACACTGCCGCACAGACAGCCTGCAGTAGTTTAGAATTACAATGCAGCAAATTTTTATAAGAATAATATATGTGGCCCCAATACACTTTTATTATAATTCTGTATCTATGTTCCCTAATTAGATTTTACAAAAGTTGATGGATCTGAACATAACCTAGAGTACAGTATGACTTCCCCAAAGTTCCCTTTAAGTTGCTCAGCCGTGCAGATATAGACAGGTAGAATTACTGTGCTGCACATTTTGAAAAAGTCAGAATGTACACCCTCATTTGTTGCATGCATTACTCCCCCACTTCAAACAAAAAAACAAATGCATGAGCAGATAACTTTTGCGACAGTGGCAATAAAAAAAAATGAGACTGATTTTCACTATATTTTAACAAGCCTAAAGGTTTCTAGAAAAAACCTAAAATATTAATGTGTGCTTTATTGTCCCTGGAAGTACCTATTTATAATGGATTAAAAATGAAGCTGCTCTAGGTCCTCAAAAAAAAAAAAAAAAGTTTTAAGTTGTTCACATTGCAAAAATGTATGTGTAACCATGTTTTCAGTAATAAATACTATGAGCTTGCTTTGTATATTCAACAACATACATCTTCCATTAAAACACAAAATAATCTTATAATGTTTAGTTATTTTTGGCTAATAGTTTCCTGAAATTTAAGAAACAAAGGTGGATACATGTGACACATTTTAATCAAACATAAGTGGAGCTCTCGCCCAATAAATATGTTACATAATTCATGATGACTTCAAAGTTGAATGGTAGACAAAAAAGTTTATCCAATAGTAGTATTTGTAGCCAGTACAGCTAGTGCTAATAATTGGCTCACTTTTGTAAACACAAGGCAACAGCATCATGCTGTATGACAATGTCAGTCCTTTACTGCTCTTAAAAATTCATAAACTATGGACACAAAATTATTGCACCTTGACACATTTCTCTACAAAAGTGACTATTAACCACTAAAAAACACTGTATTTTAAAGCAATAGTAATAGATAGTCATGACAAGCAAAAACAACACTTGGATAACTGGCCCCGATCCCCCCAAAAATTTAGTTTGTAACAGTTTGAACCTAACAATTTGTGCAGTCTTATGAACCATACACAAAAGCCACTGTGACAATATCAATCCCGAGCAAAGGGGCCTTCCCAATAAAGGATCCCTAAATTTTAAAAGGCAAATCAGGCTGAGTCTGAATCATCTAGACTTCAGGTTCCCAACCTTTTTTTAGGAGGCTATCCTTTTTAAAAAATTTTATGAAAGTGAAATAACCCACGACCCTTGATACAAATGATAAGGGTGCTTTTAAATCTTAATTTTTTAAAGCACGAAAATGCGTGTCTCGCCGCTATTACCAAAGCGCACCTCGATAGAACTCTCTTTAGAAACAAAATTACAGAAAATAAAAACTCTTCAGTGCGTGAAAAAAGATGTATTTGATTTCCGGCAATTGCGGCCGTTTTACACGCTAGTGTTATCCCTCAATTTGCTAAGTTTTTTGGCATTTTTTTTTCTTTTTGGAAGTTGTGATTTTGCTATACTGGAAAACATGTACTTTATCGACCATGATGTCATTACCTGCAGCCATCTTGTTGCGATGGTACGTGACTTTATAAAAAGCGCATAGCATATTATAGTTCAATATTTCAGAATTTTTATATTTTTAGAATTAGAATGTATGAGGGGAGGGAGGGCCCTCCCCTGTTGTTCTTCATTAATTTTTTTTTATTTTTAGAATATGAGGAGAGGGTGGGCCCCCTCCCTCCCCTCACCCGTTATTTTTCATTAATTTTTAATTAAATTCCTTAGCTTCCCCGCAAGGGGAGGTAATAAATAAAAAAGAAAACATACATTCATAATTCATGGGAAGGAATTCTCGTTTCAAGCAACCTGTTGTGAGGTCACGGTCTAGATTCTTCGCTTCAGCCGCTATACTTTATTACTAAAATAATAGTACTAAACTACAGGTAAACATTTTAAACAATTCTAAACTCAAGATGGTCTTTCGGATATTCAATTCTGATATACAAAATAACGTTTGTTTTAATCCTAAAACTAAAAGATGAATGAAGTCAGTATCAGTATGACAATAAATGGATTTTAAGCAATTTTTTAAATTTCATAACCAGTTGATCGTAATTCGGGAAATTCTTATGGGATAGTGGTGGGAGTTTTCCAAAAACCTTGGCAAAAAAGTAATTAGATATAAGCAAAAACTTTTTAAGGACTAGGACTATGATGAAAAAAATAATCGAGAAAGGGTGATGAGGTGGCACATTAGGAAATAGATTTTCAAGGAGTGGGAAATAAAAAACTATAAATATTTTTGGTCCATATTGAAGAATAACAATTACCTTATTTAAAAATGTAATAACCGGAGATGGAAATCGCGGAATTCAATCTCATTTACTTTAAATAGCCACGTTGGAATAAAGTTTTATAGTAAAACCGGAAGTCGCCATATCATTTTAGACTACAACACAGCTTCCGCAACTTGCCATAATTTTTACATTTGGTGGTCAACCTTTTAGTACATGCCATTTTAAAATTATTTTTTTTCTTTTTCTGTTATGAAACATCAGTTTAGTAATTAGTATCTTTAAACTTTAAATAATATGATATTTTTTTAAACTGTTTTTATGCCCCTGAGATGTTTCATGACGAATGAAAGGTGTCAATATAATTAAAAGGCACAAAAGTTGAAGACCGTTGCTAGGCAAATGGCTGGGAGAACTCTTCAATAAACATGCTCTTAAAACTTGGGTATCGAAACTTTTTATCAAAGGGCCATATGACATCAAGTAAAAATATGTGTGGCCGGATTAAGATTTTAAAAAATAAATAAATAAAAACAACATACGCTGAGACTAAATTGAAAGCTTTTCAAAAAAATAATTTTTATATCTTGGGGGCCGTCCATAAATGACTTCACGCGATTTTGGCCGATTTTTTTATCCCCCCCCCAATTACGTCACGCGTCGTCACAAAATCGTCGACCCCCCCTCAAAAATACGTCACAAAACTTTG
>MUZC01000914.1:771024-782106 GCA_002072015.1 Radix auricularia
CCCCCCCCCCCCCTTTAAAAATAATCTATTTGAAAATATGAATTTTTCAAATCACTTTTTTGTCATTTAAGTATTTATTTAGTGTAGGTCTACATTGTATTATCGTAACACGAGTGAAGCTATGTAAAAGATATTTTAAAAAATAAATAAATTGTAAGCCAGTGATTCTCAAACTTTTTCGTATCAGAAGACTGGCAAGAATTTTTCCATTTCACCAGGTACCATTGCATTCTTTTCCCGTTTTGATATGATTTTCTCTGTACTTATTTGATAACATAATGAGCCCCTACACAGCTTAAAGCCCTATAAGATTAAGTATGAATTCGGTTTGTTTTGTATATTACATTTTAAAAAAAAATGTTTAGTTGCCAAGGCATAGAGAGACAGCTAACGAACAATGCAGCGGTAATGTCAAAAAACATTGATGCGATTAACCTTCGCGATTAAGCTCGCGAATGTGACTATTGGTATTACAAGGATCATTGCATTGTTTAAAGACCTAGAATATATAGATACAAGACAATTCCTTAAATTGATATCGATCTTCTAATGACAGTTTCCCTGCTAAGTATATGCACATCAAAGGCATTTGATCTAAAATTAGCACATTGATATCACATCTGATGTTTTCTAAAAATTATTAGGTATGCGCTGGAAGAGGAAAATGGCCCATTCTGTATGAACCCCACATTTGTGCAGGAAAGTAGAGTGTCATCTTGTGCGTCGCAAAATACAGTAATTCTTGCAAGTTAATGACTGAAATACTATGACATTATTAAAATATCCAACATTATCATAACTTTTACCTCCGAAGCTCACAAGTTTGTTTGTTGTTTGTTTTTGTTTTGTTGTTTTTTTCCTTTCAATTCTTTTTTCTTCAGGATTTCATGTAGCCTACGTCACATAACAGTTGTAAATATAATGTCACCAATAAATTATCTCATTTGGGGTAAAAAGGGAACTCTTGGGGGTAATGCTCAATCATTGTGGGCATAGAAAATTTGCTAGAATCCGCTACTTTTGGGTTAACAGTAATGTTAACATAAACTTTTATAATTTTAATATTTAGGTATCCTATTGAACCGGTCCGTTTTTCTAAAACCGATTAACTTTTATAACCGGCCTTCAAAAAAAAAAAAAAAAAAATGTTTTAACATCCTTAGATTATATTTTATTTTAATGCATACAAATTAAACATGGACTATAAATCATTACTTGTAATTTCTTTGTTCATATAAAAAAAAGTTATTTTAAAATAATACTTTTTAAAAATAACATTTGGGGTCAGAAGGGAGGGAATTTTTGGGGGTAATGCAGACTTATTTGGGACATATAACATCCATTACACTCCACTAGATATATTCAAATACATCATGTACGTGTACGCTTGGAACATATGCCCACTATTAAACCGGTTTCTTCCAGAAAATGCATTTGTTACATTTGTTATCTATGTAGATTTCTTATTTACGTACTATACGAAGACATCTAAATCCAACCTACTTTCATTTATATTGACAAAAAAGACAATAATCTTAATTAACATGATTTGACTGTATCAAGTATCCTTTCTGTCAAATTTAAAATTAATGCCTCAAAAACTGAGTTCAGAAGAAAGTTGTTTTGTACTCCTCTCGAATTGCGATGTCGAGAATTTTGATGCATTCAATAAAGTTAGTGAATACTATTTACTAATTGCAAATGGCCACATTTATTATTATATTTAGAATAGCCAGTGGCGTTTGACCAAAAACCAATCGAAAAACTATATCAAACATAAAACTTTTATTATTGTATCAAATAGACCCCCCCCACCCACCAAATGGATATTCCGTATCGCCTTGACTTAAAATATCTACATATAATCCTATTTAGATCTTTTTAGACACTTGACCTGTTTGTAAAACCAGTTGTAGTTTCGGGGGGGGGGGGGGAATAAACGACCAAAAAAAAAAGTGAACCAAACGACACTGCGGTTACATCACAAAAGATTTGATGTCGACATCAAACGACGCAGGGTTACAATTTCGTATTTTCTCTTGTAGATTCTCAAACTTAAGAATTATAGTTATATTTAATTTTCGTGTCTTGTTAACTTACGCTATCCGGCGTCTGATAGCCTATCGCCCGGCACTTTGAGAAGAACTGAATTTTTTTAAAAAAGTCATTAAATAAATTTTAAGTGACCAAATATTTTAGTGGAAGTTTTACTTAAAGTTACGCTTTCGATGTGACGTCACATTTCTTCAACCCCCCTCCCCCAACGTCACGCATCGTCACAAAAGTTTAAACCCCCTCCCCCCTAGGTGCGTGACGCCATTTATGGACGGCCCCTTGGTTGTTATTGGTAAGAGTGAGATTTTGTGGTGAAAAAAAGAGGACAATGATACTAATGACTAATGTCACGAACTAATGATATACAATATACTATCAGTCACTATCACTTAAATCACTATCACTATCACGATTTTCGAGTCTTCGCAAAAAAATAAAAAAAAAATATCTTTTTACATAATAAGAAATTTAAAAAAAATTCTAATTATGTAAAAATATATATATATTTTTTATATTATTAAAGAAAATTAATAGAAATTAAAAAAAAAATAAAATATATATAAGCTACGTACCTCTAAATAAATAAAATGTTTTGGGGGAAAAAAGCGGTAGCGGCGCAGCTTGTGTGTATGTGCCACCCAGGGAAGAACCCAGTTTTGCCGCCCACGCCCACCCCCCACCCCAGCGAAATATGAAAATGCTATTAAAGTTAAAGAGAATTGTTATGTTAGAAATAAATAAAAGAGCTTTCCATTGTTGATTACAATTAAGTCTTCTGTTTTTCCCAATGACACAATCTTATCAGTATTATCAGTCATGCGATGCTCATTAACCAAAATAGCATTGTTTATCGTAATTTTAGAGAAGCTTTGCCCGGAGCTGGCATTACTTAGGACATTTGTAAGGAATAATCATGAATAATAAATTATATTAGGCAGGGTAACTGGAATCAATAAAGTGGGTTGAATTTATGAATTCGTATTTTTTTTTTTTTACCTGTGGAGTAAAATTAAAATAGTCATTGTTATGTGAGATACTTTGGGGCCGTCCATAAATGACGTCATGCACTTAGGGGAGAAAGGTCGACCATTAGTTACGAAATGTGATGAGGGGGGGGGGTAATAAATATAACATCACATCAAAATGCTCGAATTTAAATAAACGTTCCATTGAAATATTTGATTGTTTACAATTTAATGACGTTTTACATGTGCTTCACGAATGTTAGATTTTTAAGTGCAGCCCATTACTAAAAATCTATAAAATACATACTTAAATGAAAAAAAGTGATTTGAAACATGCTAATTTTCAAATAGAAAAATGTCTTTTAAGGATGGGGGCGGGAGAAGCTTTGTCCGAAAGTCAACTGTCAATCACCTAGAACCACCGTCAACCACCCCTTACCTATTCCTCCCCCCCCCCCCCACTACCAAGCCAGGTGGCCGTGTTCATCATCCTTGTTTCCGCCTGAGTTCACACCTCGGCCAGTTCCTCAGACACCCGTGGTTCACACCAGAACTAGACTTCTGGTCCCTGGTCAGTTGCTGTCTACACCAAAGGACCCCAGGTGGCTGCCCGCACTTATTGATTTCCCAAAAGTAACATTTCGAGCCCGAACGTCCCATTCCGCACCTCTGGCCCTCTGTACTCGTCACCGTAGTCCAGCCGGCATCAAAAGACCAAACGTCTCTTTAGAGCCGACTGACCGCCCTCAGGTCTTCCACAATATATACAAAATGTGCATCAGGATGTGTGCAAAATAATTATAAATAAAAGATTATTTTCAAATATTACAACAGTCCATAGCTGTTAAAATAGCGTGTGGTGTTTCTCACCGTAAAAAAATATTATATGACGTCATTGTTTTAGCTTATATTTTAATTTTGAAAAGGGTAGCGATGTAAAAATAGTATTTGAGGATTTATAAAATACGTTGTGTACATGTCAGGATGTTTAATATTTCGTATTTATCAAGCAAGGATAAGTTACTTGGACTTTAGAAAAGAGTGGGCGCTGTAGGTGCCCTATAACCCCTAGTAGTTTAATAAAATACAATCTCAAGGGAAGCAAGCATATTATTTTATGAAATGTGTAAATTATTGCAGTTAAGTACCTTGAGCTACAAATCTCTGAGTTTATAACCCACGCGTTGTTTGGTTTACGATAGGACAACTTAGAAAGTCATAAATACCAGAGCGGCTAGGTAAAGTTTAATTGAACACTGTATCTGTATCATACAAGGAAATTTGAACACTGTATCTGTATCACACAAGGAAATTATAAATTTTGACTCGTCAACAGAATTGGTGTCACCCAATGCCGTACGGTCATGATTTGGCCATGTCTCTGCACAATACCCGAGGAGGTGTGGATAAATTATTTAAACAAGATCCCATGGAAATTATTTATTTTTTTTAATGATATCACGAAGTTTTTTAAAAAAAAAAAAAAGAAAAAAAAAATAACACGCAGTTTTAGAGCTCGTAACATATTTATTGTTATAGTAACAAATTTTTTTTTCCTGATCTGTATACCTTGGTTTTATTGGAATAAATTAATATAAAGCTAATAGCCCAGAGGTGTCCATTATTTTTGCAATAAGTACCGTATTCCAAGAAGTAAAAGTACATAAAGGCTCGATCAAGATAATAAACATAAATTTCATTATTAAAGAAAATTCACAAAAAATCAACCTGTCTATAATTATGATGAGGTCGCGGGCCAGTTAAGAATTTAACGTGGGCCGCATTTTGTCCACGGGTCGAGCTTTGGGCACCACGGTATTAGGTCCTGTAATCTAGTGGATATATATAAAGAAACAAAAAACGTTATTTCTCATATATATATCATGAAACTATGCTTTTTTTTCGTCTTTTCTTCAATAAATATTTCCTTTCGGTAATTTGATCCCGCAGACTGAAATTCAGCCGTCAAAGAATTGTATGTATGCTCGTATGTTTGTAGCGCTATATGTAGGGCGACTATTGTAAATATATACACATTAGTTTTTCCCATTTCAACAGCTCAATTGTATAGAATATGTAAAAGACAGGTCTTGTTTATTCATAAGTGATCATAATACGCGTAACCTGCATATGTTAAATACTATGTCATAAAAAGTGTTTCTAAAAATCTGTAAAAATATTTTAAGTATCATAGCAATTAATGAGAAATTTAAATTACTAAGCTTAAACTATAGCTATTTTAAAGTTTTACCCCTTCTAAAGCCAAGGTAAGCTACACTGGTGTCCCTTTAAGTCTTATCTTTAAACTACAGGAAAAATAATGTGTAGAGCACTTTTCCAGATTGCGAGAAACACGGGTCTTGAAGGAAGCAAGAGAAAGCCGGTGTGCATATAAAAAAATTGCACAGCTTTACTTTGAAACAATGAATCTTATTGTGGAGTGCTTTAAAACACGAAAATACGTCAACAGCACGGAGAACAGTCTCAATATTATTTACAGACTTTCTTCCTTCTAAGACAATACTTAGGGAAATAAACTATTTTCTTTTTTAAAAATAGATAAAATAAATAAGTAATACAAGGGAATGTAGTTGGGAAATGAAGTTATAAAATCAGTTGCCTCCCTTGCTTAGTAGGCAGCTTATTGTTTCAATAGGTTACAATGTGTTATCATGACAGGTACAGAGACTGATTGATAATGTATATACAACACTTCAAATAAACAAACATCATTTGGCCTTAAATTAAATGATTCAAAACATTTTAATACGGAAAGGATTCTCTCATGAAAATTACATTTTCATTGAGAAAATTTAACCGGAGATTACGGAGATGACTGAACAATGTGATTTTGTTGTTATTTAAAAAAAAAAATTAGGTGTGGGAAAAGGAGGATGGGGGAGCGGGTTGTTAAAATTTAACGACAAATTTTTCTATTTGCAATTTTTCTTAACACCTTTCCTTGTTTATGTTCTTTGAAGTTTAAGTTTTCTAGGTATTTTTTTTATGCAAGTTGACAGTTTAGCAGATTTCTCAAACCTTGAGAGCAAGATATCTTTGATGAACACTGAAACCAACTCTCCTAAAAACCTCAGTGCAAAGCTCTCTGAAAGAACTTACATAAATAACTCCATGAAAGATCAGGAATGTTTTACTCTCTTAAGTACTCAAAAGACACCCCCCCCCCCCAATTCAACAACATTCAGATAAGGTCCATAATAATTCAATTATTTCCTGGTCGACGATTTTAATGAGATGGACACGGCATTAATTTTTAAGAGATGGACACGGCATTAAGTTTTAAGAGATGGACACGGCATTAAGTTTTAAGAGATGGACACGGCATTAAGTTTTAAGAGATGGACACGGCATTAATTTTGAACTGCAGAAGTATAATCCGATCTATATAAAATATAAACATTTTTTCAGATCTTTACTGATCTCTATTTGGTCCCCGAGGAAGCAAACACGTCAATGTAGCGGCCAAAAATTATTCTAAATCATATACTCCCTTCCCCAGCCAGCCAAAAAGTTTATATTTATATCTCTTATAAATAATTAATTTTGTTAAGGGATCATTTTTATTTTATCCTGAGCCTTATTATCAGATTAGAGTGGACATTTTCAGGGGCAAAATTAAATGGGGGACTTTTATGGGGGGCCTATTGACAAGGCCATTTGTGTGTGTGTGTGTGTGTGTGTGTGGGTGGGGGTCTATTGGCAATGTAATTTGTATTGGGCTTATTAACTGTGACAATTTAGTCGAAGGGGTCTAATTGGTATGGACACTTATATTTTGGCCCATATTTACTGGAGGAAATTTTTTGGGGTCCTAATGATTTGGAGACTTTTGTTGGATTTGTGAGTCAGGATCGAGCAGTAACAATCTGGCACATTGTGAAGCAATTTGTCTCGAGTCGTTGTGACGTGCCACAAACTCTCATGTATCCGAGATGGTAGAGGAGCTTTCGAAAACAAACATAAGATTCACTCGCCATGGTCACACTCTCTGATGAACACAGACACACTCACTGATGAACACAGTCACACTCACTGATGAACACAGTCACGCTCACTCTTATATTAGAAAGCCTAACATCACTGCATTCAATGTTTGGCATTGAATTATGTCTCCGGCACTTCAGGGACTTATTATAGGGTTGGGGTATTAAGAAGAATCATATGGGGGGTGGGGAATCAACGAACAAGCAAACAAACACGCGCACACATACAAAAATAAAACACACACACACACACACACATATTTGAAAGGTGCTGCAGTGTGAGCCGCAATGATCCATGTGACAACTAACCTACTTCCTCAAAGATGCCAGCTCCTGGCTTGATGTCTTGACTCGCACTACTCTCTACTCTCTACCAAGTGTTATATCAATCTCTTAGTCAAAACGTGTAAAAAATCAACCCTGAAATCATTACAGAAATAATGGTTACATGGCCAGTTAGAAATAACTTCCTAATTCATTTAAATAAACATGTAAGCCATCTTGTAAATACTAAAAGACCAAATCCATGTGTTAGGCATTTCGAAGGAAAAAAATCATTGTTGATTTTTAAAATATACTTTTATTTTCATACAGGCTTATAGTTAATGTAAGAAATATAATCAGATTAAAATGACTTTTCTGTGACAGAAATGATGACATTTAGACGCTATGAGAACATTGACTTTAAAAGAATGAAACTTTCCACCCATCTTCCGCCTCACTGATATAATAAATTGTTGCTTTTAAAATAAGAAATTTTGTTTTCTTGTCCTTACATTTTTTTGAACTGTGTAATCTGGCGGGTTCCATATCAGTGACAACTTACCATCTCAGTACGGCGGGGTGACATATCAGTAACAACTGACCATTGCTGAAATATCAGTGAGACACTGACGATTGCTGACATAGCAGTGACAACTGACCATTGCTGACATATCAGTAACAACTGACCATTGCTGACATATCAGTGAGACACTGACCATTGCTGACATATCAGTCATAACTGACCATTACTGACATATCAGTGACAACTCACCATTGCTGGCATATCAGTGAGACACTGACCATTGCTGACATATCAGTCATAACTGACCATTGCTGACATATCAGTGACAACTGACCATTGCTGACATATCAGTGACAACTCACCATTGCTGAAATAGCAGTGACAACTGACCATTGCTGACATATCAGTGACAACTGACCATTGCTGACATATGAATGAGACATTGACCATTGCTGACATACCAAAGAGACACTAACCATTGCTGACATATCAGTGACAACTGATAATTGCTGAATATCAGTGACAACTGACCATTGCTGACATATCAGTGACAACTGACCATTGTTGACATATGAATGAGACACTGATCATTGCTGACATATCAGTGACAACTGATAATTGCTGACATATCGGTGACAACTGACCATTGCTGATATATAAATGAGACACTGACCACTGCTGACATATCAGTGAGACACTGACAATTGCTTACATATCAGTGAGACACTGACCATCGCAGTACGGGAAAGGCGGGTTGGCATATCAGTTGAAACTGATCATGGCAGTACGACGCACTGTCACATCAGTGACAATTGACCATCGAAGTACGAGGTGGGGTATGGTAGCTGATATCATTAACAAAAGCCGTGTTTATCCAGTTAGTTGACAGAATTGTTCTCCTTTAAAATGAGCCATGATGTGTTCCAGGATGACGGCATGAAGACCTTTCGAGAAACTCAGTCGTCAATGTTTTTTTCATGTGAAAATATGGGCTGTCGAACTGAAGCAAAAGAGAGTCACGGGTTCGAACCTCGGTACTGACAAGGCCCCAGGGTCATTATGTTAGCCACACAATCTTTTGCTCGGCTCGTTAGTGGTGGCTCGATGAAACTTGTGAACGCTACTTCACTAAAAAAAGGATTTATTAATATAATTATGATTTATTTGATTGTAGATATCGAGGATGTATTGCAAAGATCGTTTGTGTTGAAA
The DNA here is from genome assembly GCA_002072015.1 of Radix auricularia. Classification (NCBI taxonomy): domain Eukaryota; kingdom Metazoa; phylum Mollusca; class Gastropoda; family Lymnaeidae; genus Radix; species Radix auricularia. The sequence continues at coordinate 780,048 of MUZC01000914.1, forward strand.
AAAAATCACAGTTGAATAATTTTCTTCACTGTCACTTGTCTCAAGTAATAAGCTTCCCAGGTACAGGACATCAGAGTCTTCCTCCTCTCCTGTGTTTGGACTACGGTTTAATATGCCCGTGTAGAGTCAACATAGATGTTTGCTGATGGAACTTGAGGGAGACGCGCTTTGTTGGAAGGACGAGTTCAATAAATTAGCTTAGAATTTCATGGGCTTCACAGGTTATGTCATTTTAAGGTAGGTTTTAATCGTTGGTTTTTTTTTCAGTGTTATCTTCAATGTTAATTTAACTTTCAATTGTGTTTTGTGCATTGAGCTTAATTTCCTCACAATTTTTAGTTTTCTTCATTATTTTCTCGTTATTATTAACGTCGTTCATTTCATTTTTCAGTAATCTTATTCCAGTTAATAAAACGCACGTAACAATGGTTGTAAATATATATTTAAAAATCGTATCTTTAATTACAATGATTTAGTTTTTAATATCTCTGTTTTTTTAAAGTGTCACGACATCTGCTTTTATCACCACGACCATGACATCTAGGATCACTATGGTTAGGTGATCTTGGATCATTATGGTTAGGTCATCTAGGATCACTATGGTTAGGTCATCAAGGATCAATATGGTTAGGTCATCTAGGATCACTATTGTTAGGTCATCTAAGATCACTATGGCTAGGTCATCTAGGATCACTATGGCTAGGTCATCTAGGATCACTGTGGTTAGGTCATCTAGGATCACTGTGGTTAGGTCATCTAGGATCACTATGGTTAGGACATCTAGGATCACTATAGTTAGGACATCTAGGATCACTATGGTTAGGTAATCTAGGATCACTATGGTTAGGATATCTAGGATAAATATGGCTAAGACATGTAGGATCACTATGGTTAGGACATCTAGGATCACTATGTTTAGGACATCTAGGATCACTATGGTTAGGACATCTAGGATCACTATGGCTAGGTCATCTAGGATCAATATGGTTAGGTAATCTAGGATCACTATGGTTAGGTCATCTAGGATCACTATGGTTAGGTAATCTAGGATCATTATGGTTAGGTCGTCTAGGATCACTATGGTTAGGTCATCAAGGATCAATATGGTTAGGTCATCTAGGATCACTATTGTTAGGTCATCTAGGATCACTATGGCTAGGTCATCTAGGATCACTGTGGTTAGGTCATCTAGGATCACTGTGGTTAGGTCATCTAGGATCACTATGGTTAGGACATCTAGGATCACTATAGTTAGGACATCTAGGATCACTATGGTTAGGTAATCTAGGATCACTATGGTTAGGATATCTAGGATAAATATGGCTAAGACATGTGGGATCACTATGGTTAGGACATCTAGGATCACTATGTTTAGGACATCGAGGATCACTATGGCTAAGACATCGAGGATCACTATGGTTAGGACATCTAGGATCACTATTGTTAGGACATCTAGGATCACGATGGATAAGGCAAATTAGGATGACTTGATGATCACGCCGATAATGTCAATATTCTTAGTGTTGAAACGACTCTATTTTAAAAAAAAACAACAAAAAAAAAGTAATAAAAACTCGAATGAGTATTTAAACGCAATTAAAAAAAAAGAATTTCCGATTTTTTTTATTATATGGAAATCATTCTAGATTAAAAGTGATTCAAAGAAGTTATTCTGAAAGTAAACACAATATGACGTCATATCTCCTCACGCTACATCACACCAAGAATGTGTCAATATAATGCTCACCATGCAACAATCGAACATATGTATTCGCAAAGCGGGAAAACGCCATTATCTCTCATTCTAGATGGAAAAAAAGTAATTTATAAATCAATAATTTTGAAACTTAACAAAACAATTGTTTTAAAAAATTGCTTCTAAAATTACGGGGGTCGAACGAACACAAATTTTTCAAAAATTCCGTCTTCAACATTGATCTAAATATTATTAGCTATTGTTTGACGTTTATTTCAACCCAATAGATGTTATGGTTGGCGAGAAATTGACAAATTTTTAAATTTATTTTATTTATTATATTTTTTTTGGGGGGGGGGGGGG
>MUZC01000914.1:782140-809871 GCA_002072015.1 Radix auricularia
GGGGGGGTATTTGATTTTCCAGAAAATTTAGTAAACCTTTTCAGTATTTTTTTTGGCCGTTGCACATCCTTGGGACCTCCTTAGCTTATTTGCAAAAGACCCGAACCCTCTATCTGGTATGGTTCAGGAGGGGTTGCATGTGCAATCTCGGCTAACATTTCAAATATATAAACTCAATTTATTCAATTGCATTAACAATATAAATTCACTTGATTCATCATTACTTTAGAAAACCAGGGCCATGAGATGTCTTCGTACTCACTCTGTTTACATCCATGAAAATCTATACTCCTTTTATTCATTTCATATCTGTTGCTAACCATAAAACCAGTAGCGCAAACGTGTTTACTATATTTGATAAGATCATGCACAGCTTCATGTGCCAACCGGTGCATTCTATGTGACAGGATTAAGCCTTGCACGCAGGGGCGTGTCTAAGAATTGACACTCTTACCTAAAACCCAGGGGCGTGCCTTAGGATTTCCATTCTTACCCTGAACATAATGCGTGTCTTAGGATTGATACTCTTACATCAACCCTGGCAGCTTTCCTTAGGAATGCCAATTCATGGAAACATGTGTTCATGTCCGGGAGTTCGGTGAATAAGCCCACAACTAAGCACTCTTTATTTTTTATTGATACAATCAATCTATTATACAAGTTCAAAATGTCTTCGTCGATAAGACACGTGTCTGAGGGGGAAAATCAATTCAGAAATGATTGAAAAATAAAATTTATAGTAACACTTTTTTTTGCTTCTTTTAGCTTTCATTAAAAGCCAGTTAGTCTTTGTTTAAGTTTAAATTATGAAGCAATGTCAGTTAATTTTGTGATTATTTTTTTTATATAGGCTAGTTCGGAATGAAACAATTGAAGAATTTCTTTTTTTTTCCACCCTTAATATTTTCATGCTGATCATCATAAAAGCAACACATCTGTTTTCTCTAAACTCGTTAATTATTTCATTAGATCCTTCGACGACATGGTAAAGTCGTGATAAAATAGAAGCTGAATTAGGTAGGTAGTTGGTTGTGGGTAGTAGGTAGAGATCCTAAATTAATCAATTTAAACGTTTATCTTGTTCAGCCTCGATGTTAATTAAGAATTATTTTAAATATGCATTTTCACCTTTATTTTCCCCCATTCTCTTCCTAACCCCCAGGCATTGTCCCTATGTAGCAACAGCCAAGGGTTGATGGCACCCCAGTGTAGTAGCTCCAGGTGTCACCCATGCACTCACTACTTACCCCATACACCTCCTCTGAGTTTGGCAGTGTCCAATAACGGAATATGTACAGAATTTTATATTTAGTGTCACCGCTTGTGATGGAGTCCCCCCCCCCTGGTGAGGTCCACAAGCACCACACTCCTTAGTAACATCTCTGATAACACACCCACCATTTCTCTCTCTAATAAAATCCACCTTTAAAAAAATATTTTTTCGTCAGCCGTTTTCTGAGTCAAATCTTGAATAGAGGAAAATAACATATTTGTCCCCCCCCCCTTTTTTTCCACCAAGATAATACAATACATATTTTAAAAAAAAAAAACAACTAACTAGGCCTGAACTAATGTCATCAAACTCTTCACCTGTTACTTTAAAAGATCACGCCATTTACACTACTCAGTGGACGGTATCAGCCGCTTGCTGTTATTCCTCCATTGGCTTTTCTAATGCAACCGAACCTTACCAAGGAAACTTACTTAAGTCGAGAACCTCCCGATATCGAATTAATTGGTATAACGGCAAAATTAGGTGCCTATAACGCCGTTTTCCCTAAGTCAAAGACTCAGTACATCAATTTTTAAGCGTCCCTTTAAATTCGACTTAGTGAGGTCCGACTGTATATTGTATTTGGGAACAGACTCATTTCATTTTTCAGAAATTCAAAGCAATCCACTTAAAAGTTTGGGAAGAAAACTTTGTTTTTTTCAAAGCAGTCCGAGAATTGAACATGTAACAAACAGTATTCAGAAATTTTCTTGCATGTACATTTGTTTGAAATGAATGTTGGATACAAAATGTTTATTTGTTGTCATGAATACAAGTGTTTTTCTCATTAGATCTTTAGAAGATTTGCATCCAATGGCTGCAAACATTACATTCTGAAGACAAGGGATTTAAAAAGAGAAAATGATTTTAAAAGGTTTTTAATACATTGTCCATGCGTGAAAATCAGCAAAACGTTAATGTAACGGGCACCCACTTGCTTCACACAATCTTATCTTATCTTATCTTATCTTATCTTATCTTATCTTATCGATACAAACGATTATCTATGCAGAAGATAATTGCGTCCACAGACCAAGACGTTATATGATAACGTTAAGTCACATGGACGTTTGCGGTTGTTAACTTCACAGCTGATGCTGTTTACGATTATAAATTGACATTTTTTAAAAAGAAAACAAGTTTTGAACATTTTGCAAGTAAGGAAACGAACTCGAAAACAACAAAGAGGAGGCAAAAGAGCGATTAAAAAAATTAATCGCCCAATTTTCTCTCTGTTTTATTGTGTGTTTATTTGTTGTTGTTATATATAAAAAATTAAACATTTTGAAATGTTACTGTTAAGCCTAAAATTATAGGTTTTCTCTCTTTAAGGAATTACTCACATTTTGGTATAAAAACAACAACAACAAAAAAAAAAACAAAAAAAAAACAAAACAAAAAAAAACAACAACCGACAAACATTAGATTTGCGCGGTTAAAACAATAAAAAAAACTATTTTCAATATGCAAAAACAAGAAGTGATCTGTATAATAATAAGAACTAACAAGTGGCGGGTGAGGCGTTTATTCTGTGTTTAGGCGTTGCATTATGTACTTTTTTGAAGAGACCAGAAACTCGTTGTGGCCTTACTCTACTATTCATTCCATACATCCCGCACCAACATGGTCTCCTCTTTCCCATGGCCAAAGAAACGGATATCCCCGCTGTCAGCCCATCACAGTTGGCGTTGTGTTGTGTAGTGTTTCATCCCACTGTTGCACGTTTAATGTGGTGGTGAATGTAGCACTTTTTGTTCTCGTGACTGTAAAGTTGAGCCACAGCACATAACGTTAGTGGGGACCAGGAAAACACCGAGGACGCCTCGAGTGTCAAGAAGATAGAGCGAGGCTGGACAAAAACAGGTTTCGGAAATGCAATGGAGATGGGGGTGAGATAAACTTACGCTGTTTAAAAAAAAACAACAAAAGAATTGCTTGTTACCGCAACGTTATTCTTCTTCTTATTATTATTACCACGTTTTTATTAAAGTGTTTTCGTTCTTGTCTGTGTGCCTGTCCGCAACATTTCAAATACTCCAAAATAAAATTAAACCACCTTTGATGGTCGTAGAGATCTCAAAAATTTCCCCCAGATAGATCTTGGATGACAATGCAATGTTTCAAAATTTCAGATCGATCGCATGTTCCTTAATTAAATTAATTCATTTTTAGTTTATCTCTGTAAATAGCATCTTTTTTCGTCTGCCACCAGAGTTCACGCCAGCCATCGATAAACTCTTCCTCGTCCACGTGTTTAACAGCAAGTGGAGTCCAATCAGTGAAGAAAATTGAATAAGAAAGCAGTCTCAATATGAATTAATGTAGTGTTTTCAATTGATAAGGGGGAATAAGCAATATATATATAATGAAAAGTGATTTTAAAGTGAAATAATATTTATATATTATTCACATAAATGACCATGTGCAAATGAGCATGACGAATTACCACCTCTGGGGTCGAAAGATCACAGTGGTTAAGCGGATTGCGATGAAAAGAAAAAAAATGTGTTTGACGGGTTGTGTCAAAAATGCTTCTTGCGTTCACTGGAATTGTTCCTTCAAAGAAAAAGGTATGATTCGTAGTGTAGTGATTATCAAGTACACCTTGCACACGGAAAGTCCTGGGTTCAATTCCAAGATGGAACATTTTTAAAACAATTTTTCTTTCTACCTGTGCTTTTCCAAATTATATTTTTGCGAGCATAACTAACCCTAGAGTCGGAAAATCAAAGTTTATTGTTGGCAAGAGATGGTAGTAAAGGGATGGGAGCAGATAACAGCAACTGCTGTGCGCATGTCCTCCCTTTCTCGCTTTAAAAAAAATTACTTCGTGCTGCTGTTTGTTTCCGTTCTCTCATCACCCCAAACATTTCTTTGCACTGTCAATGATGAGCAAGTCTGCGGTGTATGCTACGCCGCGGGTCATCTTGTTAATTTTAATTAAAGGAAATAAAAACACTATTATGGGCAGGGAAACAGCTACGAAGAAGAAGTGTTATTTTACACTTAGGCAAAAAAAGAATAAAATAAATAGAGGTAATAAAAAAAAGATTTAAAAAAAAAACCCGTTTTTATAAGTAGACTAAAGAGAAAATAATTAAAAACTTATAAGTTTGAGTACTTTGTTTTAATATGAATAAAAACGTGGCGAGGGTGCTTAGAAATCCCATTCTTATTTCGAAATACAGCTAAAAGATGGGAGTTTGCTATAAATATTAAAGATTTATAATAGGGCTGCGAAAATTCACGATTAATTTCTCTATTAATTGGTAAATTTTTTTATCTATTAAAATTGAATAAATGTTGTTTTTTTAAATAAAAATTTCGTTTTATTTGTGAAAATTAATTATAAATAATTAAAAAAAAATTTTTTTACGTACAAACTTCTCAATTAAAAAATATTTTTAAAGTGATAACTTTAAAATAAGCTGTTTTGTATGGGTAATGATATAAAAAAATTAAACATTGCTTTTACTTAAATTTTAAACTTATATTTAGATATATCTCCTAATAATATTATATTTTATAATTAAATAGTTAAGTTATGGGAAAATTTTAAAATAGGGCACGAAATGTGAAGGAAAAAAACATAGATTCTAGTGAAATTAGTGATTATAAGGTCTTAGAAACAAATTCATAACCTTTGAACCACTTGGGATAAAAAGATGATCTTTATGTTTTTGTTAATCATCGAACAATTTCTAAACAGTTGTACTACTTTTATATTTTTAATCTTAATTTGAAATTTTCATCCAAGAGCCTAAACTTTAATGCGTTATTTAACTTATTTTTATTGCTAACTAAGTTTTAAAAATTTATACTGACTTTTAAAAATGTGTATACTTAAACATTAAGCTAAACTAAAACATGTGCTATGTTAATTACAAATCCTGGTCCTTAAAAAAATAATAATTAAAATTTAATTGCAATGGTAATACGTTTTCACATATCGATTAATTTCTCGATTAATTGGTAAAAGCTTTTATCGATTAAAACTATTTTAATAGATAAAATAGTGATTAAATTTAAAGAAAATGCTTTAAACAATTCTGACGATTTGTTAATAAATAATTAATTATTAAGAATTAACAATAGTTAGCTTTATTTACCTACAAACTTCTCCATTGAAAAAAAATGAAAGTGTAAACTTTAAAATAAAGCTGTTTTTATAAGGAAAATGATTTAAAAAATAAGCATTGCTTTTACTTTATTAACAATAACAAAATTTAAATTCATTGACATTATGTTGAACTACTTATATTTAAATTTAAAAATGTCAATTACCTGTTTTTGTTATTTCCCTTGAAATTTTCAGTTCGATGACGTCATACATCTTATTTGTAGCTTTAATAAAAATTAACGATTAATTATTCTGTAATTTTTCAAAAGTTAACGATTTAATTTAAAATAATCAATAACAGCCCTAATAATTTTGTTTACAACTCATTGGACCTTTATGTAACATGCATTGATTTAACACTTGAGAAATGGGACTTAGAAATAATTTCCATTTTTAATATGCATTTGTTTTCCATCGTATGCATAACTTTGATTTCATTTTTTGTGCTGCTTTATAAAAAAACAAAAAAATTAGTTCAGAACATTGTTATTTTTAAATTGTCCTTACGGCAGGGGAAATAGCTCAATAAAACAAAAATTATATAGCCTTTTTTTGTTACTTCCCTTTACATTTTCAGTTTAATGACGTCAAAAACTTTATTTTTAGCTTAAATCTAAATTACTGATTAATTAATCGGTATTTTTTACAAAGTTAACGATGAAATTTAAATTAATCGATAACAGCCCTAATTTATTAATTAGGAGGCAAAAAGAGAGATCTGTAAGTGAGAGAATGTGTGAACTGCATATGTTCAACCTCATAAGCGAACGCCTCACGCTTTTAGGTATATGAAATCAAAGTACTTAAACTTATACGTTTTAATGTTTTTTCTTCTTATAGAAACGCTGTGTTTTAAAAATCTTTTTTTTTAAAACCACTATTTAGACATCATATAGACATCTTCTCGTGGGTTAGATCTATAGCGTTTGTCATTTCAGAAACAAGAGAACGTCATATTGCATGGCGTAACATTACTGTGTTTTCGTAAAACAACTTTCCCCACATAAATATACTGGAAAAATACGTTTCACAGCGTATCCTTTTAATAAATCTGTAAAAATTATATTTTGAAAAGAAATCTTAATCAAGTAGTCTAATCTGACTCATTGAAGCATGGAGCTAATAGATATACTTTGAGAGATTTCCTCACAATTTTCATGAAATGTGTGCAGTTTCTCCGGATATATATTTGAATAGATTCCCTCCTTGATTCGACAAGACCTATGGGGCCGTCCATAAAGTACGTTACGCTCCGGGGGTGAGGGGTGTATACGAAACACTGTGCGCCGGGGAGGGGGATGAGGATCCCCGGCCATTATATATTAATTATTTCGTTAATTTTTTTTTTAATTCAAATTTTCAAAAGTGTGACATATTTTTNGTTCCAAGATTTGTGGTAGTTTGTGAAGAGGTGGAGGAGGTTAAAAATTATTTTTTTTTAAAGGTACCTTATGAACGGCCCCCACATAAAAAGATTTTTAAAAATTTATATCATGTTTAATAACAGTTATTGGGTATCTTTTGTCTTTTAAGTTAGCCACCAGATTACCTTAATAAAAATCTACAGAGTTCTTTCAGTATGAGAACTAAAGAAAATGTCTGAAGGAAGATAAGAACAGTGGTCAAATTTGTTAGTATATAATTTTTTAATACGAAATAAATTGAAATTAATAGGGACATCAAAGTTTTACGTCAGTATTTTATACCAGGTAATGCTTGGTGATATCCCTTTTCAACCCCTGCACAAGCCTAAAGCAACCACATCAACAATCATCATCTATGTCACTACAGCCCATGCAGGTCCGTTTCCATATCATCAATCCACCTCAGTCTTGGGCGACCAGAGAATCGTCTGTTCCAAGGCTTCTGCGTGTACAATGTCTTACCCTTAATGAACTCTTGAATAATTTTTTGATAAACTCAACTGTGTTTAATTTACTTTAAAATGATTTTGAAGCCTAAATATTCAAGGTTTTTATATCAACGAAAATTGGCTGGCGTTGCCAATGTGATTGGGGTGAATGGTCAGATATATCACGTGTGTAAGACAATGTGACATCTTAATGCACTCAGTTCTTATCTGTCGTCATCAAACAAGTAATAAAAAGTCAAATGAGTATTTAGATCTAAAAGCAATTTCCAACAAAATAATTCCAATTTTTTTATTTCATTCAAAGGAAATCACTCTAGCTTATATTAAAAGTCATTTAAAATCAATAATTCTAAAAGTAAAAATTGTTGCAAATTACAAATTACTGATAAAATTACGGGAGTCGAGTGAAAAGACATTTTTCTAATATTCCTTCTTCAACATTGTTCTAAATTAATTAGCTATCGTTCGGCCTATCTATTTTAACAAAATACTGATAAAAAAAAAATTATGTTCTAGGAAATACAGTAAACCTTTTCGTGGATTTTTCTTGCCCATGCACATACGTGGGACCTTCTTAACATATTTTCAAAGACCCGAGCCCTCAATCTGTTATGGTTCAAGAGTAGTTGCTTGTGCACGCTCGAACAGACAGGACAGACTTTTCAAGAATAGAAACACAATTTACCCCATGGGGGAAAAAGCTTTAAAAACTTGAAATATTAAATTTTAAACTGGTGCATTACCCGTCGAATATGACAGAAATTTTCAAAATAAATATATTTTAGCTGAAATCCATTAATTAAAAAAAAAATACATCTCAGAAGAAAAAATAATGTAATACAGAACTTTCATATATTTAATTTTTTTAAATAATCATTGATTTCCATATTGAAAATTTTTATGCGGACGTTCGAAAAGAGTTATTTTTGATGCAGTAATGTTTTTTCAAGGCTTTTACTTTTTAGCGGTGCGCTGCTTTATAAAATTAGTAGCATTACGAATGGACGGACGGACATAGTACTAGATACACGTCATCACATTGTTAGGGTTCACTGTATGTGTGCCTGACATACACGTCATCACATTGTTTTTTGGGTTCAGTGTATATGTACCCTACATACACGTCATCACATTGTTTTTGGGTTCACTGTATATGTACCCTACATACACGTCATCACATTGTTTTTGGGTTCACTGTATGAGTGCCCTACATACACATCTTTCATGAATGTTCTGAGGCGCGGCTTCACACTGATTCCTATAAGTATTTGTCCTCGGACCTGTCCTCGGAGAGAAAAAATAAAATAATTCAAGTCCTACTAAGCCTTTCGGCATTGAGTTGAATGCCAATTTCCTTTTTAAAAATCTATTGCAATCTATTTTCTATTTCAAGCCAACACAACTCTTTAGCTTTCTTTAATAGAAAATGAAGATGGGGGGGGGGTGGAGAGTGTAATACAAGGGTGGGCACTGAAGTATAAGTGTTGGGGGGCGTGTGGCCAGGGGTGGGTAGGGGAGGCATCCTAAGTCCTGTATCTTCATGTCTTGTGCCAACAAGGTACATCTCAGATTTTGAGGAGGGTAACGTTTGTGTACCGAGCTCAATCTCGCTGGACGTCGCTAAGTTCTTGTGGAAATATTTGGCTATCAGGTCTTTCAAGTGTGGGGTGGGGTGGAAGGCTTTGGGGTGGGGGGCTTTGGGGTGGAGGTGATTGAAGAGACTGTGGGAAAGTGAATTAAAGGATGATGGTAATGGGGAAATTATGTGGATGTGATGGAGAGAAAACGTGGGTGGTGATGGGGAATGTTTGGGCATTGCTATGTGGAAAGTATGTGGATGGTGATGGGGAAAGTATGTAGATGGTAATGTGGAAAGTATGTGCATGGTGATGGGGAAAGTATGTGGATGGTGATGGGGAAAGAATGTGGATTGTAATGGGGAAAGTATGGGGATGTTAATGGGGAAAGTATGTGGATGGTAATGGGGAAAGTATATGGATGGTCTTGAGGAAAGTATATGGATGTGATGAAAAAGTACGTGGATGGTGTTAGAGAAAGTATATTGATGTGATGGGGAAATTATTGCGATAACGTAACATAATCTTTTTAAAAAAAAATAAATATATATATATATAAAATTAGTTTAATTTTTTTTTAAAAGTTGAGATTTTGACAAATTTTGGCTGTATTACATCTTTCTCAGTCGGAATCTGTTAGATCCTATATGTAGGTTTCTATCAACCCTTGTGCCATTTCCGGTAATCGGAAAATCTACTTTATTTTCCATTTCTCAAAAACCTTCATAAATTTATATCTGATACTCATAAAGGGGCGTAAACCCTGATTGTTAAATACGAATACACGAGAAAGTTTGGGGTAACTCACTCCAAATGTATTTGTAAATGAATCCTTTGTGTAGCTGTAACTTATAATAGTTGTGTAAAAAAATCTTTAAAAACCTCACCAATATCAATCAATCTGTGACATATTGATGAGCAGTACCAGAAAGTATCATCTTAAAAAGCAGGTCCAGAAAGTATCATCTTAAAAAGCAGGTCCAGAAAGTATCATCTTAAAAAGCAGGTCCAGAAAGTATCATCTTAAAAAGCAGGTCCAGAAAGTATCATCTTAAAAAGCAGGTCCAGAAAGTATCATCTTAAAAAGCAGCTCCAGAAAGTATCATCTTAAAAAGCAGGTCCAGAAAGTATCATCTTAAAAAGCAGGTCTAGTAAGCATCATCTTAATAACTTATGCTGCTCTGTTTCGTATTCCGAGATTAATGAGAAAACGCTCAATATTCTACAGAGCTACACATTTTAATTTTAAGCATTTAATTTTGTCACCTATTAAATTGAAAAAAATATAGTGATTCAGGTATCAAATGGTTTAACTTTTCAAAGTTTTTCTTTTTATAATATTAAAGGAAAAAAGAGTTCAACAGAGTAGGAGAAGAAATGTAGCCAGTGAGATTAACTAGCTGTGCCTTGAGTTTCAACACTGTGAAGAAAGTTGGTCTCTGGATTTTGAATCGTGTAGCACCTGTGGAGAGCATTACATATGGATGCCAGTGATTGTGAAGTGTGGAGTGACATTTGAATGTTTACCCAAACTCTTCGATCGGCTCTCATTTCCATAAATTTACACAATTCGCCTTAATAATATGCACCAAGGAACTGCACCAACACCAACTCAACTTAAAGCACAGACTCAAAGTTGAACTCCTACTACAAAGTGATCAGTTATAAGTCAGGTCTCTGTTGTGCTCTATAATACGCGAGGAATCCACTTGCAATACCTACCTGCCTACCTTTTAGAGTTTTAGAGAAAAACGTATGTTTGAGTGACTTAGCAGGTTTTGTAAGGGCTTCATAACTTAAAAATAAAATAAAAGATATTTCGTTGGTTTTAGATGACCACAACAATAGAATACTGTAGAGTTTTAAAATTTAAAGAAGAAAATGGCAGTAACTCATTTTCCGCCAAAATCGACTTAGTAGGTTTTGCACACAGACTCTTCACATAGAAAACTGCAACCATTCACGAGCATCCAACTGTTTCCCCATAACCAAAATCCTCTCATTCGATTTCCAAAGGATCTAGACACCTGCTTAAATAACAGCCACACAAATTTCGGCCATTAAAAATGGTTGAACGGGTTAACTGTGGCCGCCCCGTCCCATTCTGAGCCCCAAAACGCACGCAAACACACACCAGGGGCAGAACGCGGGATACCCCCCGGGTGTGGTCACTTTGAAGTGGTCCCCCCGCACCTGACGAGGCGCGGGTACTTTAGGAACCGCCGGCAGGATAATCTGTTTACGGATAGTTTTACCTACCGCAGTCAGCCCCGGCCCGCCTAGATGGGTAGTCTCAGTAGTCTCAATAACTGGCAAAAGGTGTTTGCCCAGATGAAACATTGTTATTGTAATATTATTACCCGCAAGGCACGCGGTCCTGTGGCTTTTAAAAAGCCAATTTCGAGGGTTCTCCTATTGTGTTTGCAATAAAATTAAAGTTTGAAGTGTGAGATTTAACAAATATTTAAATATTAAATTTAATAATAATTAAAACAACTTACTTAAGAGTACGGTGTGTAAATTCTATTTATATTTTAGTTTTCAAGGGAATCGATTAGTTTAAAGTTATTTATTATTAGTTTTTTTTAAAGCATTGAATTTTACAGGATCTTAACTCATTTGAATATTTCTGCATTTGAGGATCCGTCGCTTGGAATACTTTTGGGAAGCTTTCTCCTAGTACGATAATACGTCTCCCTTTTCATTTAAGCACGTGGTGTAAAGCAGGGGTTAATGGATCCCAAAATTTTTTTTTCGACCCACACTTCTACCAAACATCCCTAAACACATTTAGACAGACACACACAGACACACACACAGAGAAGACAACTTTTCGAGAGATCATCGACTGCTGAAGAGGTTGGATCAGCGGATCTCTTTTACGTATAAAGAGTGAGTTATTCGTGGCCTTTTGGATGTGGAGAACTTGAATTTAAGGAATTAAAACCCATAAGTGTTTGTTTTAACTTTTGTATTAGACATGAAAGGAGAAATGTAAGCTAGTTAAACACTCACTGTCTGTAATATTTGCTGTGCTTAATCTCAGTTCTTGCTTCTCTTTCTTTCATTAAAAAAAAAGTCTTATTTTTATAATAATCTGTTGTGAAGAATAAAAAGTATAATATGAAAATATGCAGTGGTACTTCGGTATACTTCGGTGCTTTGGTATAAGTCCAACTCGGTATACATCTTGTTTGGACTCGAGACTTAATGCTTGGAATATGACCTTTGTTTGGAATTGGACCTACTTGTTGGGGTCGTCCATTAATGACGTCACGTGATTTTGGCCGCTTCCCCTCTCGACATATATGACAAAAAATTAGCCCCCGCTACTCAAATATGAAATCGTAAATTTTGGACCCTTCCTTTCCCCCCATAAAAGCCGTATTTTCTTGTTTGAAAAATTATCATGTTTCAAATCAGTTTATTGTCATTTAAGTATTTATTTATTAATGCTCTCTTATATCGTAACACGCGTGGAGCCATTTAAAACGTCATTAAATAAATTGTAAGCAATCAAAGATTTAGGTTGAACTTATATTAAAAATAGCGCAAGCTGGTGTGACATCACAGTTCTTACAAAAAAACAAACAACAACAACCGGTAATAAAAAACATCAACTTTCTCGTCACGCATCATCACACATGTGTGACCGAGTCCGCCGTATGTGCTTGACGTCATTTATGGACGGTGCCTATCCGTCAAAATGACACATCGCTCATGTGCATCATGTAGAAATCATAGCATATCCCCCTATTTCTTATAGTAAAAAATACGTTTGGTATACGTCCTTTTTGGTATATGCCAATAGGTCTGGACGTATACCGAGATTCCACTGTAGATCAAAAGATTTCGTGAATATTAATAACATTGGGAAATAAAATTTCTTATTGAAAGTATTTAAATGAAAGTCACATCTTTTATATACGAATTTTCTGATAAGCAGAATTAAATTACAAATTATTTTTAAATAATACTACTATCAATAACATTTTAAAAAACATAGAATGTAAAGCTCTGAAATATCTATCAACGATAAATTTATTTAATATAACAGTTGACAATGTTTAAAACATGCTGTCTAATCAGTCGATTTCTTTCTTTACATAGTTTTATTCCCCAAATATTTGAATACAATTTTGAAAAATTTAACTACACAAAAAAATCTATTTCATTTTCGATTGAAAGAAAAATAACTGTGTTCTGAAGTCAAGATTTATTATAAAAAGTTATTTCTCTTTACTTCAAATAATATTCACACAGAATATTTGCTTGGAATCTTTTACATAAATGTTAAAAAGGATTTAATGAAAGGAGGAGAAAACGATGGCAACAGTAACGTTGTGGTAATCATTTTCGTTGTCTGATTAGGTTTCTTCGTATTCTGTTCACACTTATCAACAGTGATGGACCGTGTTTCGTTGAGGGCAGTGTTAAGTAGGAGAGATGACATCTTCATTTTAGATTAATTCAAATCTTTGCTCCAGGCCGAAATGCCTTAACCTGAATTATAAAAATAAATTGTTTATTTAGAAGTAAATGCCTTTTTTTCCCAAACAGTCAATTCATAACATACTGTAAAATTCTTATAAATCTCCTCCGCAATTAAGTCTACGAATATATTTTCAAATATTAATAAAAACAAGTCCACTGGTAATACGTACTAGGTCTTTTAAATTTAAAAAAAAATCAATTAAAAAAAAAAAAATTCAGAAAAAGAAATGTATGTTAGAGGGGCTTCACAGATATTATAAATATTTCATAATTTAAACAATACGTTTTTTTAGGGGGGGGGGGTGATAAATCCTTTATATATGAGACAGAACTAAAAGTTTGTTCAATATAATACGGACCGCGCGAAAGTCTAGTGTAAAAATTTACACAAAGGGACAATCCTATAAAAGTATGTTCAATATAATACGCACCACGTGTTCAATAAAATTAGCACTGTGCGACAGACTAGCTTAAATATTTACTTGCCTCATAGAGATACATAGAGATAATCTAAAAATTCATTCATTTAAATTAGAATATTCGATCGATGTTACATTTTGATACATTATTTTGATCGTCGCCACGAGTCTGCCTATATAATTTCAGCTCGATAGAATACGAGGAAATAGATTAAAATCGATCAAAAGTTTTGCGACAAGAAAGCAATCAAACGAGCAGACGCTACGAGTTAATTTAAAGGATTTAAAAACAGCATATTTAGCAGGTTTTAAAAGACCGAACGAAAGGAATAATATAGAGTTTTAACATTTAAATCAGAACTGGGTGGTAACTCATTTTCCCGCTAAAATCGACTTAGTACAGGGGTTTCCAAAGTCCGGCCCGCGGGCCTCAACCGGCTGCGATGCAATTTTAACTGGCCCGCGGCCTCGTCTGAAATAATTTATTGACTGACTTATTATTCAACTAATGACATTATATTTATAAGAAAAGTTGACCGCCCCCCCCCCCTTTTATTAAGTCAAATGATAAACGAAATCGATAAAGTTTTATTTTTTAACAACGTAAAAATTTATTTTTAAAACCCCGATAAAATTATGTACTGTTAAGTGTACAAAGTTCGTTGACGACCAGACTATGTCTAGCGGACTGAAACTGAATGCACTGAAAACCTGAGGGAACTGGGAGCTGGATTAACATCACACGCTTTATTTTCAAGAATTTGTCAGGCAAAATTTCTCCAAAACAAATTATGAGGTACCAACACTGATATCGAAGCACAGTAAATCATTTACTGATGGCGAGGCTGTTAAAGAATGCTTGATGAGAATTCATAAAAATATCTGTCCCAAGAAAAGCAGGAGTTTGACAATGTTTGTCTGTCACGCAACTGTGGCTCGCAGAATTAAAAAAAATCTCATCTGATATCATCAGAAAATTAGATGAAAACAGAAAAAAATTAACACTTTGGATAGCCTCAGATGAGAGCGCTGATGCATCTGACACTGCCCAACTTATTATTTGTTAGAGGAGTTAATGATGACATATGTGTGAGTGAAGAATTACATGACCTTCAAAGTCTTAAAGATCAAAACAATGTAAAAATATTTATTTGCTTCCGTTCGTTCTGCTGTCAATGAAATTAAACTATTGTGGAAACAATTATTTATAATTATTAATGATGATAAAGATTTTAAAAATTCACGGTACCATTCGCCAACAAGTTGTTTTGTGTCAAATATCTTAGATGAGATCATTTTATTATGCATGCGATAAAAGCTATAAATTCTATTCGCTCTAAAGCCGCGTTTTACTCAATTTCAACAGTTTCTTCTTGATATTCAAGGAGAATACAGAGATGTTGTGTAACACAAAGATGTAAGATGGCTTAGTCGGGGGGCCAACACTTTAGCGCTTCTACACACTTAAAAGAGATTTGGCAACTCATGGAAGATAAGGAATAACCGATTCCTTGGCTGGCAGATTTAGCATTTTAGTTGATATGGAAAGACATCTAAACGTTCTTAACACAAATCTTCAAGGGCACAATGGAGTGATAAGCCAATTATTTCACGTGCATATTAAAGCCTTTGGGAACAAGCTGCAACTTTTTCAGATACAACAGATTCAAATGCAGCCTAATACCACACATTTCTCCTCACTACAGGAAATCATTAAAAAAATTTCCAGAAAGAAGCTTCAATGAGCAAATGAGAAGTTATGTTGAAGGTATCGCATTCCTCTGTGACAGTGACAGATAATTTTAATTATCCATTTTAACAAGAACAGTGTGAGTACGAGTCTAAGTGACTCTCAACTGTTTGATTTGATACGTACTAAAACCAGTGACATTTAGCATGACCTCACCCATTAACTGCATTCAAGATCCCAGTTTAATACCTAAAAATAATATTCTTGAAATAAAAACTCTCAACCTATGTCATTTTTGTTTATTCTTTTAATCCGCCCTCGAATATCTTTACTCCAAGGACTATGTCCCACCACGCTAAAGGTTTGGACGTCCCTAACTTATTAGGTTTTGCAAGTAGACTCCTCAAACATTACAGTAAACATAATTTTTGGCCAATCGTATAGTGTTCAATAAACTCTCCCTTGGACTTGGGTCTAAGAAGTCAAAGAGAAGGGTGCAAACATCGTGTAAGCAAATTACCTCCCGTCGTGCATGGCTTACAATGATGAGGAGAATTCAATGTACTGTGCTGAGACATACGATCATAGACATTGTCAATGGTGAAATAGTGTTTTTGAATTACTGTACACCGGAATGTTGCTGCTACAAGTTACAAGTGTACACTGAGCTAGAAACTGATGTCATAACATTGTCATTGATTCATTCTTTCACCACTGTTGATTGCTCATTACTCTTCTTATCACTGGTCATTACACTTCTGTTGAGTCTTCTTTGCTCTTGTATTTATCCGTCATTATATTTAACATCATTGTTCATTACACCTCTAGAGACTTTAAAATGGACTATGATGAACCGTGACGCTCAATAGGAGTTGCCTAACGGCTATCAATGAACAAACACATTTTTGCAGTAGCTATTTGCTTCGTTGTGTTAAATTTTTAAATTATTATTATCATTATTTATTTTATGTTTTAGTAGTAATGTTGAGTTATTGGGATAAAAAAAATATTTAAACTGAAATTTTTATTGTGTACTGGTATGGCAAATCGATATATGTCCTAAATTTAAACTTGAACATTAAAACACAGCTTTAAAAAATGACGATTACTAATTCAAATGGGACACCTTCTTCGTTACTTTTCAAAAGTCATCTCCTCCCACGCACCCCTTAAAAAATCCATTAGCATCTCATTGGCAAGTAAACTTTCTGTTCAGAAATAAATATTTTCAGATCCCGTGTGTCAAACTCTTCATATAATCTCGTGGGATTTATACAAAGAAATAAACAATTGACATTTTTCTACATTCTTTTTAAGTCTTGTTACGATTTACAGATTAAATTGTTTTATATTCATTGATAGGGGAATTAATGTGACAAAGTTAAACAACATTTAAAAAAAAAAATCAAATGAGTGAAAATATATTTCTTCTAATTGAATGAATGTATTTGCCCGATTTCATTGGTCCCGTTTAGAGAACGGATGTATTGTAACTTTCTTTAGGATCTCAAAGTACTTGGCATTTGAGGAAGCCAATTTTGTATGTTTTGGCCTAACATTAATGCATCACAGCAAGGACATAAGGCTTGTAGACAAGACGATTAATCAAAGGAATGATCGCCAGCAGGTGTCACCGTGTGGTCAATCTCATTGTGTGCTGAGATTTGTAAGTCAGCCTGCTAGGCTATAACTTAAAACAAGAGATTAAATACAGAAACTTCTTTCCCTTGTGATAGATATGTTAGCACGCCCAGTGGCGTAGCTAGGGTTACGTGCGCCCGGGGTCATGACACAAATTCTGCGCCCCTTGACGGACAAAGAAAAATTTGAAATTTTACGGTTTATATGGTTCATTTTTTGAAGCAATTGATTTTTTAATGAAATACAATACAGACTAATAATTCTCTATACGATTATAAACAATTTATTTGAAAAAAAAACTATACTAATTATACAAGACTCGAATTGACATAATCTAAAATAAATTGATCTTCCTTGATTTGAATGTCGTCAATCTCGCTGTTAAAATTGATATTCTCAAGTGTTCTCTTTCGATGCTAAGAAGTGCAAGATCATCTAGACGATCTTGATCCATTGAAGCACGTAATTAAGACAAAATAAGGTTTACTTTGCTGAAGGACCACTCACAGCTATTAGTTGAAACAGCAATTTTTAGAAGTATTTGAAGTGAAATGCGCAGATTCGGAAATACGTCATCTCCATATGAAACAATAAAATCGAGAAGATCCAAAGTAGTTTCCGGTAGAACTTCAGTCCGGGTACTGAGCATCATTTTTTAGTCTTTGATTTATGTACACAATTCGTAGAAATTAGCCAAATCTAAGCAATTTTACTGAAGCGTATCGACTTTTGTTTCAGCAAGAAGAGATTTGACGTCAAGTAAAATCCGTATTGATATCTCCTGTTGGAGTTTATCAATTTCGCTGTTCATAGCAGGTGCAATTTCTTCTTATGGAGAAAGTTCTGCATTTCTTTTTAATTCTCGAAGGCATCGTCCAATGTCGTCTAATCTTCTGTCAACCTCGATTCTCCAAGATGTGCATCTTCTTTCCCATTGTCTACCGCAACATGACTCAAATTAACACCAATGTTGACATTTTCTTGCTCAAGCGGTTCAATATCAGATTAAGCTTCCTTGAAACTCACAGTAGGATTCTGGAACCGTTTCTGGACACTATCAATTTTATCAAGTATGATGTTCCAGAAATGTTTAAAATCAAGAAGTTAAAGTTTTCTATACCTACCAACAAAGCCTCTGCATCACTTCTGGTGTCAGGCGTCATATTTGTATGTTCTGATAATTTTTGCCAACAGCCCTGCTATGTCATCTAGTCCTTCATAAATTGCTATAACAGCTTCTGATCGTGCAATCCAACGTGTATCAGACTCCCTCTTCATTGTGATTGGCACAACTCTTTTTTAATTTTTTCCCAACGAGTTGTTGAAAGGGAGAAAACATAAATTTATACTTTCAACTGTTCCAAAAACGTGATAACAACTGGATCGTGTTTAAATGAGTGTACTCTTGCTAAATTTTAAGCTGTGGTTGCCACAGTTGATGAACAATGCTCTGTGATTTCTAGCACATTTTCGCTGTTGAATACTGGATACATTCCCGATCATTACAGAAGCATTGTCATAACATCTTGACCGACAGTCGGATAGTGGTATGCTATTAGATTACAGTTTCTCTATGATAACTATTTCAAGTCTTTTTGCGTCTTTGGAATGTATCTGTGCAAAATCTGAAAATGATTCTTTGATAGTTACTTTTTAGTTTGTAAATCCATATCCACAAATCTGATGACTTGAGAAATCTTTTCCGGTGTCCTAGATCGATTGGAGTCAAGTAAGATAACGTAGTACTTGTGTTTTCTGATTTCACTCAACAGCTGATTCCTTACAGTCGATTTAAGTAGCTGGATAAATTCATTTTGGATTTCCGGTGATAAATAATATACTGAACCTATATTTTCTCGGGGCATTTTGTTGGTGTTTTTTTCTAACAGTTGATCCTACTGAGCAACAACTTTTATCACAGATGGACAGGAAAGAAAGGCGGTGTCTGATGTTTCATATGAAAGGAATCCAACTTGCTTTGACAAACCGATACAAGCCGTGAGAGGAGAGACCTTCCCTCCCCTCTCCCACTTTACTCCCTCCACATGAGAATTGGGGAAGTACGATTTATCTTTTTAAAGAGTCACAGAATGCAGCAAAGGGACGCGTATTAACCATTCTGTTAGCCAGTGGTTTTCAACCTTTTAAGATTCCAGGACCACCTGAAAAATATGTGTCTTAGCTACGGGCCACTACTTAAAATAATTTCTGCATTTTCTGGTTTTTCGGTGATTTCGTACAGTTTATCAAACATCTCAAAGTTACCTTGAAATAATTTTTTTTTCAAAGATCAAGCTTTTTCGTAAAAGCAGACATTTTGTCACTGAGAGTTATATAATGTATCTGCTTACCTTGCCGAGTGGAATTAAGTTTATTGAGCTTTTCAAAAATTTCAGCCAAGTAAGCCAGAACAGCAGCCCATTAGCCATGGTTTAAATTATCAACAAGCTTTGAGTTATTTCTACATGAAAATCTCTTACGTAATCGCGTAATTAAAACAGTCAGATAACCAGCGAACTTCAGAATATATTAGTAACTGTTAATGTTCAAGATTCATATTCGAGCATAAGAAATTAAAGAGACGAGAATTTAATTGGCGAGCTTGATAAAATTAAAAACCATTATGGCCAGATCAGAAATATATTTAAGTCTGCGTTAATTCTTTTACTTGCTAGTCTTTCTCGATTAATCCTACAGTGCGTAAATTTCATGCTTTTCTCACGGACCACCTGGCAAGGGTGAGAACCACTGCTTTAAGCCACTCCTTTTTCTTGTCATGGTAATTTTGGTTGCTCTTAGTGTCGTCTCTGTCAGCTCTATTAAAAGAATCGTATTGGTCTCTTACTGCTCACTCCCATCAACTCACAGTTTTTTTTAATTAAACAAAAACAACACATCAGCAATCCTACATTGTGGATGTGTCATTTATTTATGAGTAGAAAGGCGCCCCTTAACGTTCAATGGGGGCGCCTAAATCATGTTTAACAACTGTTTTGTAATAAAGATATGTTCGGAGCTCCAATATTCAATCTTGCAAACGCATATGGAATACATTAGTTTACATACAAATTAAATTAAATAATGAGTTTTAATACTCATTTTGGCGCCCCCTAACATGGCGCCCGGGGCATTCGCCCCCCTCTGCCCCCCCCCTCGCTACGCCACTGAGCACGCCAGAAGCCATGGCACAGTTCATGGATTTATTAAACGTAGTCGATACAAAATATAGAGGTGAGATTTAAATTATTATAGTAATTTTAAATTTTGAATCGGATCTCAATCAATAAATCCTCCTTATTTCGGCACATATAATTTATGTATTTAAAAAAAAGAAAAAAACTACTCTTACGCTCTTGTTTCATTTGGACAGCTCGAGTGAGCTCAGCATAGACTTGACGCATGACAAGTCCGTGTTGACACGTCTCATAGCCTGCCAGGCTTCTAGATCAAATACTTGAGACGGCTGAGATCCAAACATGAGAAGTCTTGCCCAGAATTTCAACGGTGTTCCTTCAGTTTCCTCCAAAACTGAAGTCACGACTACTGGCTGTTGACCGGGGAGAAATTTATGCATAATCATTCAGTGAACCAAATAAACCAGAGATATTCAGGGATGTGGTTCTATAAGATGGGTGTTTATGCTCATTTTGATTAATGAAATTCCACGCGATAGCCTTTATTTTTTTCGACAGCGTGTAAATAGTCGATTAGAATCCGGGTAACTTCGCTTCAATGTAAAAATGTGTAACGTGTTATTAGTTTAACCGAGGTATGGGAATGTTATTGGATCTTCAATTAGCATGGAACTATTCAGCTCAGCATTGTTGTGAAAGTATATAAAAAGACTCAGCTTATCAATTTGATCACATAATAGCGATTTTAACATATCTGAGATATGTAGCATAGTAAGTGTAGCACTACCTTAATATCACTACAAGAAAGCAAACAAATGGTAACATTTCTAAAACAAAAGCACTGAATTAGTATTATTCCAAGATAGTCAATGAAGATAACTCTTAAATATACAGATGCGATTACATCAATGTAATGATATTATATCAAGATTATCCATTCAATAGAAGCACAGCGATAACTTTAATACAAATATAGCACATGTCATCAAAGATAGCACTTCATAAATTTTACTGCTATATCATTCCATTTAGAAGATAACTAAAATGTCACTTCAATAATTTCACTTCAGTGATATCAATTCAATTATAATATAACAATGATGCCAATGCAATATAAGCTTTGCGATAATAATATAATAGCACTTCCAGGAAAGCTATAAATTAAACATCCTTTAATGAGAACGCTAAAATGACATCACTGTTACCTTAACTCGGTTTGTTGGAACTGCTATTGTAGCACTGCACTGATAGCTCTGATATGGCATCACTATTATAATAGCACTGTGCATGATTCACTTATTGTATTATATTTTTAAAAATATAAGTGTGTCCAAAACTAGTTATAGAGATATCAAACTAAACAAATTTTTAAAATTTTACCAGATAAATCTAGTGGCAAATTTAATCGATCCTTGTTGTTTCCATATGTTTCTAAAATCTTTTTTTTCTTGCAATAAATTTCATTCCTTAGTGATTGATATGGCTTTTGTTCCACTGTATGAAGAAAGACTCGCGGCTGTGGTCAACTGCCGCGATGAAAATGCCCTTGAACATTTTTTTTTTCTGTGACAAATTATGGGGAGCTCTTTTGCGACATCAAGGGTCACATGTTTGTCAGTTGACTTATAGCAGGGAATTATTTTATCATGCATCGCTAAGTACATGCCACAAAAATGAGGAGCACACTTTTCAAAAGTGATGCACATTTATGAAAACAAAAAAATCTTAGTTGCAGTTTTATGCTATAAATCGCTTCTTTGCTGCTATTCGCCCCTATGCGCGTTTAAAGAATTTGAACAAATCAAGGTGTAAGAGATCATTTTAATGGTGTTTTATCATTTTAATTTGAGAGCTTCTTCATTAAAAAAAATGCTATATAATAGTAACAACTTACAACTCCGCCGTAGCCGGTCCCAAGCCCAAGTGAGAGAGGAGGAGGTTAGTGCGAAGGGTTAGCATCATTTCCCGAAAAAAAATCTTTGCTATAGAAACACGAACAGAGATAAAAATAGGAAACTCGGACCTTGGAGATGATGGATCTCTTAACAGAGAACTTATGAAGCTGGGTGGCCAAAGCCGATCAGAAACCATCCGGCTGACAACCATCCTCTCTACTAGGACAACCACCAGCTTAAGAACAAGAAACGTAAGGACCATATTCGAAGCTTGAAAAACTGCCCAAGTTGCTGCCAAAATGCATCTGCAAAAAGTTTGAACTGGAGGCAGACTCCAAAAAGAGTGGGCACATCTGGGGACAGTTAGAGAGATTGCGCAGGCCGGGGATGCCTGGATCGTAGCCTATGCTCCAGATGGGACGACAGGCGATGAGAGAGAACAACTTATTACTCTCTACCCTAAAACTTTCTTAGACATTGACCTAACCTCGCCCATCCTGTCACGCGAAAACCCACAGGAACAAATGCATGAATTTAAATGAAGACCTAGAAGAAGCCTAACAACAAAATTCTTAGCAAGATTTCTGGGATTTCACTCAAACGTGATTAGCTTTGTGTGAAAATGTTTTAATTATACTGAAGGCTAACTATATTTTAAACGCAGCATTTTCATAAAAAATAACAATAAACTTTTTAAACACCTTAGAACGGTTAATATTTTAGGCAATTTAGAATTATATAAAAAAAAAAAGATAACATATTCACAAATTTGCACTAAATGTTTATGCTTCCTGAATCAAATGTACCTAATAGCTGCATATTATGACATTGGTAAATACCATGCAGTGTTTCACAAAGTGGACGATTCTTTTGGAGCGCTGGAACAATCTAGGGCAAGGTGTGCTAGTATCCCCAAGTGTGCCTCATGAACATCACCTTTCATTTCTATTATAAATTGGGGCGTAGATAGAAAATTGACATTTGTAATAAACACAATAATTTCCTTTGAATAACTGAAAGAACATAGTTTTCTGGGATGCGCTGTTAATTAAAAAAAAATGTTTTCTTTTCTGGCAAATATGAGAACGACAGCGGTACCATAAACAATGTTTATCATTATACTATACAGGATAGAACTGTTAAGGCGTTCAACTACAATACAAGATACACAGACGAATTGTGGGATTAAAACAATAAATTTAAGTTTGATTTATGGGGTAATAAAAAGTAAACGTTTCATTTATAACCTTCATCTGTACAAAAAATAAAATTATTTAAATTAAATTGCATTATATTCTTTCTACAAAATAGGCGCAACAATCTGAATTTAAAAGTAATTTAATTATTAAACTTGAAAACACAAATGTGAAGCACGCAGGTGTTTATACAAAATTAAGAAATAGTCCTACACAATATGCAGTAAGTTTGTCAAAATCATTACAAACTTTCACCATAAATAAATAAAGGTAAAATAGGAATTTTTAAACGCCACATTTTTATAAGTGGACTAAAACGAAGAAAATAAATTAAAACTTATAAGTTCCAGTGCTTACATTAAAAGTGACTAAAACGTAGGGCGGGTGTTTATAAGGTTTTACGTGTGCGATTCCCTCATTCTCTCACTTAGAGATCTCTCTTTTGTCTTCTAAATTATAAATCTTTAAATTTTATACCAAACAACTGTCTTTGTGTTGTATTTCTAAATTAGAATGGGATTTTGAAACATTCGCCACACGTTTTGAGTCCAAATAAAACTAAACTACTTCAACTTATAAGTTTTAAATTATTAACTTTTGTTCAGTCCACTTATAAAAACGTTGTTTTCAAAAAATACTTTTTTTAAATTTTTTTATTTTTTTTTTATTATTATTATTTTTTTTTTACCTAACACCTCATTAACGCCCGCCTAACGTTTTAATGCCACGTTAATGTAGTCACGGGGTGAACTCGGCACGTGAATGTCAACAGCACCAAGTAAAATATTGCTGAAGTAGCTTCGGGTTTAAACTAAATAAAGATAAACTAAAAAAATGCATTAATTTAATGACAGTGCACTCAATCGATCTGGAATTTTGATACAATGCATTGTCATCCAATATCTATCTGTGGTGATATCTCTAGGACCATCAGAAGTGGTTTAATTTTACGTTGGAAAATCTGAAATTTTGCAGACAGACAAAAAGGAACAAAAGCAAGTTAATAAAAAAAACGTGGTAAAATAAAAATAGAGGTAAATTAAAAAAAAACAAAAAACAACACACGTTTTTATAAGTGGACTAAAATGAAAAAGTAAGTTAAAATTAAAAGTTCAAGTACATTGATTTAATATGACTGAAAACATGAGGCGGGCGCTTATGAGGTTTTATAAATGCAGTTCACTCATTCTCTCGCTTATAGATTTCTCTTTTGCCTTTTAAATTATAAAATAGGGCTGTTATCGATTAAATTAAATTTAATCCTAAACTTTTGAAAAAGTACCGATTAATTAATTGATAATTTTGATTTCAGCTATTAATAAAGATGTATGACGTCATAAAACTGAAAAATTCAAGGGAAATAACAAAAGCAGGAAATTGAAATTGTTTGCGTATTTGAGTTTTTTCCCCTGTCTTAAAGACTTTAAAAAAAATTAAAAATATTCTGAACTAGATTTTGTTTTTTAAAACCAACACAAAAATGAAATCGAATTTATACACACGATGGAAAATAAAAATGCATATTAACAATGGAAAATATTGCTCAGTCTCATTTCTCAAGTGTTATTTCAAGGCATGTTACATTCAGTGGCGTCACTAGGGGGATGCGGTGGGGGCGGGCAGTCCCGGTGACCCATCAGGGGGTGACACCAAAATGTAAAATTATGTATATTAATTATTTTGTTCTGGATAACTCGTAGGAGTTCTATGGGTTACGGCGTGAGGGGGTGACACCATGAGCTACCTCCCCGGGTGACACCAACCCTAGTGACGCCTCTGTTTACATTAAGGTCCAATGAGCTGTTAAAAAATATATTTGAACACGTATTACAATTATTATTTTTTTAATATTAAAAAAAAAACAATATTTAGGATTTGTAAATAACCTATTACAATTTTTAGTTAAACTTAATTTTTAACTATAAAAATAATTTTTTTAAAAATCAGTATACTGTACATTTGTAAAACATAGTTAGCCATAAAAATAAGTTAAATAATGAATTAAAGTTTATTTTTAGGAGATGTAATTAAATATAAGTTGTTCAATATACTGTCAATGAATTTAAATAATTTTGTTATTGTTAATTAAATAAAAACAATGTTTAATCATTTTCTCGTATCATTTTCAACTTTACACTTTCAAATCTTTGTTTTTTAAATGGAGAAGTTTGTAGGTAAAGAAAACAACTATTATTAATTATTTATTAATACATCGAAATTAAAAAAAACATTTTCTTTAATCGATGAAAATAATAATTTCAATCGATAAAAATTTTTACCGATTAATCAAGAGATTAATCGGTAATTTCCGCAGCCCTATTATAAATCTTTAATTTTTATTCTAAACACCTATCTTTGTAGTGTATTTCTAAATTAGAGAGGGATTTTGAAGCACCCGCCCCTCGTTTTTAGTCATATTTACATCAATGTCATTGAACTTTTAAGTTTTTATTTATCTTCTTCTTTTTAGTCCACATATAAAAATGGACACCCAGTTTTATATCTCCCTGTCAACCTATGATTCAAAACAGAGTAAAATTAGATGTCTTTTTAAAATCCTTTTATCTTAACTTGTGGTGTCTGAACTAGACCTGCCAGCCGAATTTTTTTTAAAATTTCGGCTGGCTGACATAATTTTTCGGCTGATATCCGGATTAGCCGGATTTTAAAATTTCGGCTGGCTGACATAATTTTTCGGCTGATATCCGTATTAGCCGGATTTCTCCGTAAATTGACATTTGCAGCTGATTTTCGTCTGATTATAAAATATTCAGCTGAAATTTGGCTGAAGCCTGGCCAATAATGAAGAAATAAATCTTCAGCAATAAAACACTTTTACAATACTTCAGAAAGTTTTATTACTTTTAACAATAAAAAACAAACAGTTTTATTTGCTATACTACTAAAATTGTGCATGAATCATGAATGCATTCCACTCAATCAATTTCTGTCACTCTAGCCCGTTATGAATTAGAAAATCAGTTTATAATTGTCATGGATAAAACAAACGCGATGTAGTTTATCAGCTGTTAGGCTTGATCGTTAGTGTTTATTATCAAACCAGCAACCGAAAACATGCACTACACCGGTACAGATGATGCTGATGATGATAGGTGAAGATGAGCCAGTTGAGTAAGTTGTGGATACGATGATGATGCAGCACAGCTACGCCAGAAAGTAAGAACATCATGAAATTGAACAACAGGCGCCGTCAAATAGTTTGCAATTTCCACAGCTAACTGAAATAAATGTTCAAAAAAATCAAAACACAACAGTACTAACTGCTAGGTTATATAACATTTCATTATAGTACACAGTAGGTGTAATATATAGTTTGTTCAGTAAATAGATAACAGTAAAAATTATTGGAATAAAAACCTATACTAAATGTCACTAAAAATATTTAAATAGCCTAGTATTTAAATACTGTATGTTTTTAAAAATATTCTACTGCAAGTGGTCTATTGAGAGCAAAATAAAAACGAAAACTGTTTCAATGCCAATAATTAACATATAATACCTTCTCAGTACATTGGTTAGGTGACTGCTCAGTTCTCAGCTCATTCATCAGCTCCATTCGCAACCACTTACATCGGCTTTCTTTAGAAACAGAGCTGATATGGTCAGCAAGGTCATGTGCAGCATGAGTAGGCAATGCGTGACAGCCAAGTGTGACAATGTTATATGTCCAATCCTGGTCTAAAAAGGAGACCCGGATGCCAAGATAGTTGATAGCCCGGTAGCGATCTGTCCATCCATCAAACATCAGACAAAGTGAATTTACTCCAGCCACTTTAGTTTTGACTGCTGACCTGACAGCTTGGTAAAAATCACCCAGAGCTGTTCCAGCAAGTGTTACAGGTGCCGGTATGTTGAGAGAAGGGCAATTAATTTTGAAGAAGTCAAAACCATCTTTAGCCACATTTTCAAAGGCAAGCAAATCTCTACAGAACCAGATAACCTCTTGTCAGTTCATGACTTGATTTTGCCTAACATTGACTGTTGTCTTCACCATACTTACGGAAATATCCCAAAATTTTATTATACTTTTCTTGACTTTGTCCTGACACATCGTGCTTGACACTTAAGTGAAGATTCATATTGCCACTTTATGTTGTTGCAGCAGAATTTGTTACTTTTGAAATGTGACCCTTGTCACCCAATGACTGCTGAGCAGTGAGACACATCTGACAATAAACTTGATCTTATCAACATTTCTCCCATCAGCAGAGAACAGGCCACCAAAATATTTCCAGCATTGTGCTTTAGAATTTCCATGTAGGCTAGGCGGTTTAGGTTTTACTTGTAGGTTTTTAATGAACTGCCTCTCTTCCCGGTTAAGATGAAATTTGCTGACATTTCAGTTGACCTAAAATCATCATATAGTCATAAAAAATTGTTTAATTAGAAATGGTGTAA
>MUZC01000914.1:818073-845405 GCA_002072015.1 Radix auricularia
TTTAGGTTTAAACAAACT
Organism: Radix auricularia; assembly: GCA_002072015.1. Taxonomy (NCBI): domain Eukaryota; kingdom Metazoa; phylum Mollusca; class Gastropoda; family Lymnaeidae; genus Radix; species Radix auricularia. The sequence continues at coordinate 818,092 of MUZC01000914.1, forward strand.
ATACAAATAACTTATTTTCGTCACACTTCCGGCGGCCGGCGACAGTTATTCTAAAAATACAATCAATCTTAAAACGGAACGCAATGAAACTTAAGAAAACAAAAACATTACGTTTCGGCGGCTCGTTCATTTTTCGGCGGATTTACGGTTGACAAAATTCGGCGGCTAATGCGGCGCGCCGCATATTTTCCGGCGGATTTTCGGCGGACAAAAATTTGGCGGCGTATTCGGCGCGCGGCGTCGGCTGAGGGGTCTAGTCTGAACCCTTGCTTGATTGCCGAAAAAAAACTTTGGATTGATTTTTAACCCACTTCCTCGTAAGCTAGAGAGCTGACATTTTGCAGACAGACTCGCACCAATGATTAAATGACGTATCAAAATTTCAGATCGATCGAATGGACAGTAATTGAATTATTGAATTTATAAATTATTTGATTTATCTTTATGTATCGTGTTAATTTTTGAGATAGAGTGTTGTGGTGCGTATTATGTTCAACAACCTTTCTGTCGAGCAATAAGTTGCACATTATATTGAAACTACTTTTTAAAAATATATTCACTATCGGTGCACATTATATTAAACCTGTTTTACGAGACATAACTAGAATTTTGTATTTTCGTATTGTTTTGCCGTGCTTATTATTATGAACAAACTTATAGTTATGCCTCGCATATAAAGGATTTATAATGGAAAGCTTGGTTTTTCACGGGTTTTTAAAATATAAATTTATTTTTAAAAATTTCTGCACGAAAGCATTTGGTTCACCAACCTCCTGTACTAATATGAATTATACTTAACAGTTTATTATGTGCTTGAAAGAAATGTGTATATTCCTTGATACATTTTATGTAAAAGTCGTTTTAAAAAAGAGAATAGTGGTATAATACCCTTCAAAAATTAGTTTAACTGACCCCCCACCCCCAGGAAAACAAACACATGATCAAAATTTTCTGTGATGTAAAGAAAATAAGTTGAAAAAAAAAAGTAACAGAAAATGATGAAATACATTGTCACGTCCCTCTCCAACTGTCCCCACACTTGCTGTTGATTATTTCCTAACGGGATTGAACATTGTGTCTGTGTTTATCACCGAACGCATAACCTTAAACCCAACTTTAAACACAAGACTGTGCTTGATATACCCAAAAGAAAACGAGAATCGTTGTAAGAATGCAGACCCCATGTATTGGATTGTACTTGGGTAAGAAGACTATTCAAGGACGAACCAAAAGCATTGACAAAGTAAGAAATCAATAAATTGAGATGTATACTTAACCGTGGATTGTCTCAGTTAAAAGTTCTTAGCATCTCGCTTAAATATATCTCGAAAAAAAGTTGCATAAAAAATATTTATCTTAAAGACAAATAAATGATGTATTTTAAAAGTTTGATTTCAAAAGTGAAAACGAGATCATTGCCATGATACAGGGAGCACTACCCCACCACTCTCCTTTCATTTAAATACCCCCCCCCCCCCAAAAAAAAAAAAAAAAAAAAAAAAAAATTTAGAACACAATGAAATATAAATACATTTTTACATGTCTTCATGGTGTGTTTAGGTTCGTGACGTCATGTATAGATACCACCGTCGCCTGACACTAGAGTCAGGATAATGAACGTGGAATTGAAGTCAGTGCATTATCACATTCATCTGACGAAGCCCTCTTTGTTCAACAAAATTACCACCCCCCCCTCACCCCTTGAGCATATTTGACCAAAGATACGTCCACCGGCGCACGATAGACCTTCAAGGAAACATAACTCCCTAGCACTTACGATAAAAGACAGATACAAAGAGCGAAAGTCTGATTATAATTGGTCTCCCTTGACGCTGTTGACTTTGGTTCACGGCACCAAACAATAAGCCAATGAGGACGCGGCGAATGGCTCCGCCGATTCAGCGCCATATTGGTTTTAGGAAATCTCCGTGGTCTTGGATTTCAAGTGCCTGGGTCAAAAAGACGGCTCGAAAAAATTTCTGACACCGAAGCTAGTCACATTACCCCCTTCCCCATACACACAATCACAGAGACAGAAATATGTATGTGTACATATAGTGTAAATGTATATATATATAATATAATAAAATATAATATAATATAATATAATATAATATTAAATACTTTTTTAAGAATGAGCAGGTGCTTGTGACCAAAGTACCTTTCATTGTGACTTGCGCTATTGCCAAGCTTTAAGTGTTGACTCCATAAAATAAGTTTTTTTTGTCAACTGTATTGAATTTTTTAAAATTCTATATTTTATTCGCCAATAAAAACAAAAGCTCAGCCAACCCAGTTCTCAATTTAAGATCACTTACCTCATCCAATTTGATCTGCATGTAGTTGAATAACACTACTATTTTGCATTCCCAGTTAAACTCATCCTTGTTTAGTCGAATGTCTTTTCTGATTTTTATGTTATTACTTTAAAAAAATTTTTTTTTTCAAAACAAAATTTGTTAGTCTACAATTTATTGGAGTGGACGAGGTACGTACTGAAACATCATGCCATTCTCTTGTCTTTCATGTCAACAAATACATTTTAATGTTCACCCTAATAATCCAAACATGAAAAACGAGGCCCATCTTCTCTGGAATGTCAACGGCTCCGAGGCCATCAATGACATATTTCAATTGATGACTGTTAAATTCTTTACCCAGTACTCACATAGTTATCATGTATTTTCACATATTTTATGATATGAATGGACAGCTCGGTTGACCTTGGGGTAAATAATTATAAATGCATAAAATAACTTTTTTTTTTGAATACTTGAAAAGTCCGGAAGACTTATGTAATGTTTTATACATGTCATATTTCCTCACACATAAGGCGCATCCTATTTTTGACGAAGAATTATGTGTATCGAAGGGTCTGTGTGAACTACTCGTTAACAGCCCTAGTGTAGGCTCCGCCAAATGGAAGCAGGGATCAGAGATTGAGGAGTTCTATTCAATTTTAAAAAAAAACAAAACAATGTCAAGTTTTTATTTTTATTATTTTTAAAAACAATATTCATTATATAATTTGCCAGAACTAGAGAAAGCAAGGTGCAGTATATTTACCCGCACTAAGCGCACCGCAAAGCTAGAGAAGACATCAAATGCCTATGGCATGGAAATTAATGCAGAGACGACCAAGGTCATGGCAAACAATAAATTCACAAGGGAAATACGGATAAACGAGCAAAAACTCGAGGAGGTCCCTACCTCTAAATATCTAGGGTCTATAATATCCGATGAAGGCTCAAAGCCAGACATTCTTGCCACAATGGCCCAAACAACTGCAGCATCAAGCAAACTTAAACACATCTGGCAAAGCAAGGAGCTTTCCATGAGATCAAAGATTCGACTAATGCGCTCTTTGGCGATGTCAGTCTTCCTGTATGGTTGTGAGGCTTGGACGCTCACTGCAGACCTCCAAAGAAGAATTAATGCACTAGAGATGAGATGTTTTCGAAAGGTACTAAACATCTCCTACATGGCGCACATCACGAACGAAGCGGTCCGCGATAAAATAAGTGCTGTCACTGGCCCTTACGAGGACCTTCTCACCTCAATTAGAAAGAGGAAATTACGATGGTACGGACACGTGACAAGATCTGGAGGTCTCTCAAAGACGATATTGCAAGGCACAGTCCAGGGAAGAAGAAAAAGAGGCAGTCCAAGGAAGAGTTGGGAGGACAATATCAAAGCGTGGACCGGCCTGTCATTTAGCGATTCCCAGAAGGCAGCTCAGAGCCGTGACACATGGCATGAGATAGTGCGCAGCTCAAAATGGTGCCCCAACGACCCAGCGTCGGGTTAAAGGACAGTTCAAGTTCAGTTCAAGTTCAAGCGCACCGCACTAAGACGCACTATATAGAAGGATATGAAGTAAAGCTTAAAAACAAATACCATATTGCGTGCTTCCCGACGTTTGTGCCAGTTCTTTGCACCATCTATGTGCAATTTTGCGGCGCATGATAGTTCTACGCCTCTTGTCTGGTCTAGACTTTTTTTCTATGAGCTTACTTTGGAAACCCTAAAAAAAATATTTATTCTTTTACTGATTATAAACATAAGGTTCGTAATAAAATTGTTGTGCTTTTCGAAATTATGCAGCGATCCCACAGTGCCAAGAAAAAGCGTTATTTCTTACTCTCTCCTTGTATCATTCTGTTCTTTAAAATATCATATTTTTTCAATTTGAAATTCTGACCTCAGAAAAGAAATCGAATTGATTGGCTTAACACAAGGCATGATGTTTAGGGTGCGATTAAAACAGATTGAAACACTAACATAAACACCGTTTTAGTGTAGAAATTCTCCCTCACAGCCCACGTTCTGTGTCACGTGTGAAGCTACTCATACAGCTGTGTAGGGCGTGCTTCCTTGTCAAAAAACTTCAACACAGACACCAGAAAGATATGTCTGGTATCTAGCCCACGAACTTTCAAATTTGCCTCTTGCCTTCTAAATTATATATCTATTATTTGTATACCAACCACCCTATCTTTGTCTTGCATTTCTAAATTAGAATGGGATTTTGAAGCAGCGTATTATCTGTGAATGTTTGGCTTATAGCTGCATGCTTTTTGAGTTATGGAAAAATTCCATTGGTAAACTTTATAAAAAAGGTTTGGACACTAAACATAGCCCTGGGGCACTTACAATATGTCAGCGTTTTCGGAAAAACAGCCACCCACAGAATTCACCTGCGATCTGTTAGAGAGGTAGGATTGAAACCAATTTAAAACTAAACCATAAATTGTAAAGTAATTTTAAAGAATTATCAGAAGGGGTCAACGGTATCAAAAGCTGTACTGAGATGACATACGCTTGACAACTGTCCAGTGCTAGGAAGTCATTTATTACTTTCAAAAGATAGGTATCTACTCTTCGAGAAAGTCTACATATAGACTGGCATTTTATTTTACTTAAAGAGTGTGGTCGCTTAGTTTGACAAAAAGTTGCTTAAAACATACGTTTTTAATCACTTCTATCTTATCTTATCTTATATGTTACAGAAGCTCTTTCTACACAGAAGATTATTGCTTCCTACGTATTTCTAAGGTCTGTGTTATATTTCTAAATTATAATTATATTGCTTTATGTATAATTAATAATTCACTCTTGGTTCTTCTATCCTATAGTGTTTCAAGGTATAATGATTTAATTAATTATGTTACTCTTGTCAGTTTTGAATATTCTCCAGTAATGAATCTGGCAGCTCTTTTTTTTAAATTAGTTCTAGTTTATCAATATTTTCTTTGGTGGATGAGTCTCATTCAGAAGATGATACACTTAACACGGGTCTATAGTTTTCAAATTATTTTTATCTAAACCAGGATTGTTTTCGCTATAAAATTTTATGGAGTCTGACATAAGAGGTAACACAGTACCAGGGATAACTCTACAACTTGATGGGGAAAAGTTGATACTGAGACGATAGTAATTTTATGAAGTGTCAATTTATATATATATATTTTTTAGTGTATTTGTGGTTTTTGAGTTGACCCATAACTCTCTTCCTTTCACTTTTCTTGAATGTTCTTTGATTGTTCAATGATTTGGTGAGTTCTTTTATGCGTTTATATATTCTTCTGTTTCTGTGTTGACCCTCCCATTGTGTCTTAAAGTTTTTGTTCTTCTGTGTTGTCAAAAGATCATGTTTATTTCTTAAATAGCTCATTTTTACATAATGACCATTTTAAATTCTTCTATACTTCTAGACAGCAATATTTTTCAGTAAAGAGGAAACTCGTTGTTATATGCATTCTAAAAAAATAACCATGTTTTGTTTTGCTAAAGTGTGATAGATAAATCAATTGTCATATTACTTATGACATTGTTTTTAGTTCAAAGAAATTTCTACCTGACTTATTTGTAGAAATCTTTGATCTTAGGTATGCAATTCTTTATAAAACTTTGCTCTAAGTTGTGGACAATAATCTGAGTAAAAGAATGATAATTACAATTTTCTTTCACGTCCTATGACATATAGTTTTAAAAAATTTGCAAAAGATTAAAAATATATATATATATTTTTTGTTGCAAATAGCATCCCATTAATTATTTCATCAAATTCCTAAACCTGTTAATTATCCGTTCCTCCAACTGTCTATTATAAAATGTTATATAATATCGTTCATGGTAATTCAATGTTACATAAGCCTATAATGATTTGTTGCTTTGATGATAACGACATCTAAATCCATGACTTTGGATCTACTAATGTCTTAGCAGATGTAAAAAAAAAAAAAAACAATAAAAAACAACAACGTGAATTTATATGACATCCTATGACGCTTGTTTGACATGCTGTGTAAATTCATACAGTATAAATATATTTGTTTTATGATCCCCCTCCCCTCTACTTTCACGGTTTATTCAAGAATATGGCGACCATAGTTTGGCTTGTCTGTTTTCTTCTTCTCTTTCTTTAAGGTGGTGGTAGTGAGACTGTCGCAGTGTTCTTGACGAAAGGTCGTTGGGATGTGAAGACAGAGATAGATCTCTTGTCCTCTTGACGTTATCTGCGGCGCGTGGCTTTTTTTTTCTTTTTGCCACAGATAAGCGTGGGAAAACCCCGCCCCCTACAGCAAATCTTATCTTCTGGGACATATACTTTAGGTGCAGCGTTGGGATGAATTCTCCTCCCCCTACCCCCTCCCAACCACAACAACATTCTGAAGGACATGCTCCAGTAACCAAGTGTTTTTGTGTTTTTTTTTAATCTCTATTTTAAATCTTTAGAATACACTTCTTTTTATAGAGCCCACTGAATAAACTATTGAGGAAAGGAGATGTTATTTTGGGGACGTGTATGCTGATAAGTCATGTATACCTGACGGAACTATTTTGATGGTATACTTTGGACTAAAACTTTTTAAAAATACCTATACCAATCACACTGAAGTCCTTATAATATTTTCTACCAATGGCATATTGCACACTGGATTCAGCCAATGAAAAAAAAAAGATAAAAAAATTGCTCCTAGGAAATGGCGGTAGGTGGAGAGGTTGAAACAAGACTTGTTGAAATTTTAAACTAATTCGACTCTTGCTTTAATCACTTAATATACACAACTCCTAAATAAATTACACTGGTGTTAAATTGTCGTGTTGTAGGTAAATCAACACAAGTAGCAAAAGAGTTAATTGTGGTAAGAAAATGAAAACCAGGTATAGCGAAATGTTCGAGCAAAAATTAGATCCGGTACAAAAAAAAAATATTTAAAAATTCAAAAAATAAACACGTTTGACAGCACCGAAGAACAGAAAAGTAAAGACGGAAACAAGGTAAAACCAGAAGCAGGGAAGAATAAACGAACGCGTATAAAATCACCACAAATCATAGAATAATCCAAGAGAAATGAAGAAAAAAAGAGAAAAAAAATAATTAGATGAAGATTAAAAAACAACAAACAACAGAAATAAGCAAAAAGGACAATTACTAAACAATCATTTTCTCAGTATTATCCCGAAATCTTGACACTCCAATGTAATAGATTTAATTATCTCAAAGGTTTCTTTCGTTTGTAAGCAATTTTATTCCTGAGTTATTCATCACCCAAACTTATATACTATCTCCCCCAACCTCCCCTTTCCCACGCGCAAAGTAAAAAAAAAAATAAATCTTTTTTATGTTTGAAATACTGAAAATGAACTAAGTGAATTAGCCCATGACAGTAAGACACATGACGGCTAAGTTCCGTGGCTACTCTAGGGGTAGGTAGCCATGACAGTAAGACACATGACGGCTAAGTTCCGTGGCTAATCTAGGGGTAGGTAGCCCATGACAGTAAGACACATGACGGCTAAGTTCCGTGGCTACTCTAGGGGTAGGTAGCCCATGACAGTAAGACACGTGACGGCTAAGTTCCGTGGCTACTCTAGAGGTTGGTAGCCCATGACAGTAAGACACATGACGGCTAAGTTCCGTGGCTACTCTAGGGGTAGGTAGCCCATGTTAATTAATGTATGGACACATTGGGCAGTCCGTTGAAGATTTATGTCACCCTGAATAACGTTAAATTTTTAAAAACAAAATTTCTTTGCGGAGGGCGAGGAGATGGGGGGGGGGGGTAGGCATTCTGGAAAAAATAAAAATCTTATGGCTATGAATTTGTGTTGAACTTTTACAATGAAAAGGGACGGCGGGGAGGGGGGATGCGGCTGCAGAGAGCGGGAGTCACTGAAGCTCAGCATTGCAGTTGGCTACCGTTGGCTGCTTTTAATTACGTATGATTTCACGAACGTAAATTTTGTTCAGATCCATTAGTCTTCTTCTTGATGGCATTGTGTAAAGTTGCTGCGGACAGGTGTCTACACATTTTCACAAGCTAAAATTATGTATATTCTTGTATAAATATATATATATATATTTATATAAGTAACTAGGAAAAAAAAGAAAATAACGGCATTAAGACTTTACTTTTGTCAGCTGGCGACCATGAGAGAAGAGATTATGTTCTTAAAATAATGTCCTCTCGGCTTTTCACAATATCATGTGACGTCCGTTAACTTGTCACGTGTTTTGCTTTCAGATTTTGTAATTGCGGTCATGGGATGCGTATTTTTTACTTTATTTTTTGTGTTTGACAAAGCATTAAATTTGATTTTTAAACAAAAAAATCTCTGTCCCAACCCACCTCACACAGGTTCAGCCAACTTTAGATGTGAACATTTAATATCAAGGCATGAACAGGAAATATGAATACATAGTAGACTATGACGAAGTGAGCGGTGGATATGTTAAAGTTGAAATCCAATTGGAAAAATACAATTATTGAAAGTTTCATTTCATTTGAAATGTTGTTGTTGTTTTTTTTTTGACACTGATGTCACGTAAACCTATAGAAACCTGAAAAATATAAAGTGTAGATAATTTCATATACCTTGTATATATAGTCAATATGTCAAGAGGAAGAGATTAATACTATTATATGCTCATTAAATGATGCACGTGACATGCATTTTCACACCTAATTCTTGTTCGGAAATTACTCTACGTCTCTATCAAAACTAAAATATCTTGACTTTTTTAGCGCATTTTCGAGAAGTCGAATGCGCTATTGCACCCGTTTTGTCCGTCCGTCCGTCCGTCCGTCTGTCATCACCTTTGATCTCAGCATCCATAAGTCCTACACCCATGAGGTATATATGTATTTTGTATGTCCTGACCTGCCATTTGTGCATCAACACTCAGTTACTCGATCCGTTAAAAAACCCCGTTAAAACTACCAAAAAATATTTCGAATCGAGAGGTAACACTAGCGCAGGGAACGGCCGCCATTGCCGGAAGTCGAATACATAGTATTTCAAGCATTCAAGAGTGGTGCGAAGGCGTGCAAAAGAATTAGTTTGTTTTTTTGTTNTTTTTTTTTAGTTGACGTCATTAGAATATGTGTAAAAGTTTAGAGAGTTTTACGTCATCATTTGTGGTGACTTGTAGTTAGATTAAAGAGAAAATAATTTTTTTTAAAATGTAAAGAAATGACTTTTAAATAAAAAAATGTCAGGTATATTCATTACACAAGAAAATTCATAAAAATATGTCTAAAATCTAAACACAATTACTGATAACTACATAATGCTGATATCTAACATAAGTACTGATACATAATACGAAAATGCGCTAACACGTCCTGAGTTCCAAAAGGGACCAGGCTTAACATGATTTTTTAAAATTCCAACGCGAAGGCATTCCTTCCTAATGGATACAAAATATGAAGAATTACAGTAACTTCCACTAACGGATTACATTTCAAGATATCTGAGAAATATATTTAACATAATATAATACCACATGAATGAAAAAAGCTAAGGGATTTGTGTAGACAAAAACAAGCAATAAAAAAAGAAATCTTAGGATGTAAATGTAGATGAATAAGATACACCCTTATCAAACAAGCAAGTCAAGCATTAGAGTGGAAGTCACAAAATAAAAGACGACGATGAAGAAGAACCAAAAGGATATGGGCACGTGGTATGTATAAGGTAGAGAGAATAGAAAAGAGCTGAGAATAATGGGAAGATACCTTACAAAGTTGAAAGCTGCGACTGAAGCCACAAAAATGTTCCGCAAGGAACTATGAGTGAAGAATTGTGTTAATGATCCTTATCTTGTACTCGACAACCACATGTTGTTTGGTCGTGAAGGAGATGGTTTCTGTATCCATATCCCTCATGTTACATTGCGTCTTTGAAGAAAACAATTTCTGCACATGTTGAAGTAAACCCTAAATAATCAATGTGAAGACGATTCGCTAAAAGAAATGAACACAATATTTGTATCAACGATATTATCGGAGCTTAGCATGAGTCTGCATCTCATATATGATATTAAGAATGTCAGTTTTAATAAAATTGAGTTCATAAAATAATAATCAGACAGGTGGTAAGTAAGTTTTTGTTTCATTCTATCCTTGTAAACATTTTTGAAGTCCAGAGAACAGCCCCATAACAATATTTGATTCCTCAGACAATTGAAATCAGAAACTGGTCTCAATGCGCTCCATTCTCTGCCACATGAAAAAGATAACTTAATCTGTAGGCAATTAAACGGTTGCTTGAGAAAATTGAATTATTTGAATTTGATTTGATTGCAATGTCGAGAAAGGTATTGTTCAGCACCGATCGACTGGATTGGAAAAGGTTTCAAGAGACAACTTTAAGCTTAAGGCTTTATTTAATGTTTTATCGACGGCTTCCTTCCGTCTCGCAATATTTTTTCCCTTCCCAATAGGCCAGGAGTTCCTACCTACAGATGGTTGTCTAAGCATATTGTCGGAATGCGGGACGAAGTTTTTTCTGTGGGAGTCACTTCTGCTTCAGTCAGGGTAGAACTAAAGTATGCTCTGAGACTTCAATGTGCATCTTTATCTTATCTGTTACAGATGCTCCGTCTATTATTGCGTCCTACACTTACACGTGGTTTATGTGCTCGCTTGCATTTAAGTAGACTTTTAAATCTAAATAGTGTGTTGGTTTTCTTGTGTGATCTGGCAACCTACTTCATGAACGAATTCCAGATAGAAAGAAAAAGAAATTTTATTAATTTTTTTCTTGCATACTGAATAAGAAAAGTTTTAAAAAAAAATTACCATTGTGTATCCAAGGAATGTATCAGATTACATCTATCTTTTATTGCCCAGTCAGAATCAATGCCTTACGTCTCACGTTATAGTGACACATGCTTTGACGTGGAATCTAGTTGAAAATTGAGCTTGCATTTGTTCTTTATTTATGTTCATCTCGTCATTAAACAGTGAAAGTGGATTTAAAAAGTAAATATAATCTCTTAAATCAAATTCACCTATTACTTATCTTTTTTTGTTTGAACCTATATTATTTCGCAGCTGTAATTCTGACGACAGCCGATACACAGCGAAGTGATACCGACTTATGGAACTTTTCAGATCTTCAGTTGCCTTGCAAATTTGTTCATCATTTTCAAGCTTATTCCCCCTTTATAAGCGATATGTTTGATTCCTATTTGGAGTAATGGTGAAGTGTCTTTTTTCCCCCAAGGTAATCCAGTTACAGAGATAATTCCACTAATGAATAGATGTTCCAAGCGTTGACTTATCGTGCTTTAACTCTTAGAAATGTTTGCCCTTTGCGTCAGACGATAACAAAAGACTGCCATAACATAAGACTTACTGTGAGGACTTTTCGCCTTTGACACACACTCAAAGAATCCCCAACTCATTTGAAAATCGGTTTTCCCAATGTTTGCGTGATAGTATTCAGATGCACCTCAGATGATTCTCTCAATCAAGCGATCCAAAGTACGAGGCTATGTCGGGGTTGTTTGGGACGCGAGGATTAACCTGGATTTCAAGAATCGATTTTTAAAAAAGTCTCTTTTAAATGGTAAAGGTTGAAAACATTCGGTTTTAATTTTATCTCGAACACTCTGAACGTTCTCAAAAAGTAAGAATACATAAAAACGTGTGCATTACTTTTTAGCGCATTTTCGAGAAGTCGAATGCGCTATTGCACCCGTTTTGTCCGTCTGTCATCACCTTTGATCACAGCATCCATAAGTCCTAGACCCATGATGTATATATGTTTTTTTGTATGTCCTGACCTGCCATTTGTGCATCAACACTCAGTTACTCGATCCGTTAAAAAACCCCGTTAAAACTACCAAAAAACTTTGCGAATCGAGAGGTAACACTGGCGCAGGGAACGGCCGCCATTGCCGGAAGTCGAATACATCATTTTTCAAGCATTCAAGAGTGGTGCGAAGGCGTGCAAAAGAATTATTTTTGTTTATTTTTTTTGTTGTTTTTTTTGTTTTTTTTTGTTATTGACGTCATTAGAATATGTGTAAAAGTTAGGAGAGTTTTACGTCATCATTTGTGGTGACTTGTAGTTGGATTAAAGAGAAAATACTTTTTTTTTAAAATGTAAAAAAATGACTTTTAAATTAAAAAAATGTCAGGTATATTCATTACACAAGAAAATTCATAAAAATATGTCTAAAATCTAAACACAATTACTGATAACTACATAGTGCTGATATCTAACATAAGTACTGATACATAATACGAAAATGCGCTAACACGTCCTGAGTTCCAATAGGGACCAGGCTTAACATGATTTTTTTCTATCTACTGAATTACTTAACGTTCACCAATGAACTCTAAGCACGACCCTGTTTAATTTGTGTTTAAAAAAAAAGAAAAAGAAAAGAAAAAAAAACGATACCCCCCCCCCCCCCCCCCCCACCAAACCAGTGAATTAGGCATCAACTTTGTGATTTGTAACCATAGCAACCAGCTACGAAAAGTATTCTGTTAGGCTTGAGATAACTCACTGAAAGTCACAGCTACAGTTGCGCCACAGCAACCTACGCCAGTTTTTGAGCAGTGCCGTACAAGAATGTCTGAGAGTTGAAATGAACAACTTCGTTAAAACAACAACTGAGCAGTTAAAAATAAATTAATTAAATTACATGATTTGACGCTGGTGATATCCTGTAGTAAGTAGGTCGATCAATTTAAGGAAACGTTTCTTGAGAATTTACAACTTTCCAACTTTCCCAGTTTTTAAAAAAGTTAAATTTGTTAACAATCTTTAAAAACTTCTAGATCTACCACTTTATAAAAATTGGGAGATTTTCAATTAGGGTGTGTTATTTTATACCATAATTGAGTTCATTGGTACGTTAAATATTATAGTTCTAATAAAAGTATTTAACGATTCTGTGGTGAAAGGCCGTAGCCTCTTTTTTGTGTTTATATTTGGTACCCCTTTATGCGGCAAATTTTGCACTCGGGACACAGGAAGACGATTCGACTGATAAAAAAGACGCGCATTTTACTGGAAGGGCTTAAAAAAAAAATATATATTTTTAATAAAATGATGTGATATCATATTAGTTAAAACAATACGCGACTACCCAATTAATGTTATAACAAAGCAGGCGTAATGCGACGAACCCCCATCCCACCATCATTAGTTTTAACTTGTCTGATCTGTTACAGATGCTCCTTCTATATAGAAGATTATTGCGCCCCACGCTTATCTATAGTTTGTGTCTAAACTTGAATTCTTATTCGAATTTTAAATGTTGATATTGTTTTGGTTTTCCTTGTGTCTTCAGGCAACCCATTCCACACCCGAATTCCAGACTGGAAAACGAGAATTTCGTGGCGTAGCGAAAAGAGGAAAATGGGGCTAATGCCCCGGGCGGCACTTTTTTTTAGCGGCGGCAAATTCGTCGACATTAAATAACTTCTAAGAATGTTTTTTTAAGGGAAAATTTATATCACAATAAATTACATACTGAAAAAATAAATCAATGAAAGAAGTAAAGAACCTATACTAGAATATGTGAACGTTTCAATTGATAAAACTTAAAATTCAATATTAATTATCCTGATACATATGCTACTAAATGAAAAACCAAGACGTTTGAGTAATATGAGAACGTGACACTTTCATGCTTTCTTTGACAGCTACCATTGTTGTAGAATCTAAAATTACTGTACCCGATCAATTTAATATATTAGCAAATCCAATGTTTAGAGCGGCAATTTATTGAGGGCGGCAAATTCACCATTATTAAGTAGCCTCTAGAAAAGTTTAATGAAATAAAAGAAAAGTCATGATAAAATTATTAAATAACTCAATGAACTTAATAAAATATGTGATCGTATATAATGTCAAAACTTAAAACTCCTTAATGAATCTAAATTCTTCTAATGCTCATGTTACTGAACTGAATAACCAAGGAATTGTAGTATCGTAAAAACATGACATTGATGTACTTATATCTGGTACCTATAACTAATTCACATTTGTCAGTCACTCATCTTTTAGGAGCGAAAATTGCTGTTAAATGCTAAATACAACCAATAGAACTTCAACAAAATATATGCTATAAGTTATATAATAATATAAGGCAACATGATTTGAAAAGCAGCCAAGTCACATGCCCGAAAAGTCGCAGGTCAAATGCGCCAATACCTCTGCTCCAGCATACAGTCAACAGCAGACATGGGGAATGCTAAAGCCATGTACGAAATATAAAAAAAGCAACTGGCCCATTGACGACCAAAGTTGCTCCCCTAAAGTCCAAGAGTGGAGAAATTATCCAAGACGAGACAGCGCAGCTAAAATGGTGGATCAAGCATTATATGTAATTGTATGCAACAGTTACCACAATCTCCAGTACCGCTCTAGATGACATCCCCGTTTTGCCGCCCATGGATGAACTTGATGTCGTACCCACACAGGAAGAGCTTAGCAATTGACTGCCAAGCTTTTGGGAAAGCCCCTGGGAATGATGGCATACAACCAGAAGCTCTAAAGAATGGAAAGACAGCTTTACTACAAACCTTGCACGAGCTTCTTACCAATAACTGGGAACAGGGCTACACCCCCCTGGACCTGAAGGATGCAAATATATTGACACTATTTAAGAATAAGGGCGATAAAAGTGACTGCAATAACTATCGCGCCATCTCACTCCTTAGTATTGAAGAAAGGCCTTTGCCCGTGTAATACAAACGCAACCATAGACCACCTATACCAGGCATGAAAGAAGGCTCAATAGCCTCCTCCTCAGATGCCAGTGCCGCATCCTCGACATCAAATGGCAAGAGAAAGTCCCCAACACAGAGATCCTGCCTCAAGCAAGCATGAGCAGCATTCCAGCCATACTAATACTAAGCCAAAGACGCCTCCGCTGGCTTGGACAAGCCAAGAGAATGCAAACTGGTCGCATACCCATGGATGTGATATACATTGTGTTGGTGAAAAGGTCAGTTTGTCGGCCATGTTTCAGATACACGGATAAATGCAGGAGAGGCATTAAAGTAGACAACATTGACATACAAAACTGGGAAAACCTGGCTGAGGATAGGACCCCATGGCGGGCTATAGTGAAAGAATGATCACTAAGAGCAGTGGAGCAAACTAGGGAAGATGCAGTTGGAAAAAGAGCGAGGAGAAAGGCCAAGCAACACTGCCCCACTGCATTTGTGTATGTGACATGCAGAAGAGAAGGCCACACCAAGAGCTACAACTAAAGATAAATCAATCGTCTTTCGTAGACGGACGGATGCCATAAATGCACTAACGCGATTACAGAGTTTAATTGGCCATTACCTTCTTGTACTTCGCACCCCCTCCCCTGATTTGTTGTCATATTTGGCACTAAATAGAATATTTGGACTTCTAAAGGTCCCCCATATCTCAAATAGCTTAGGGTCCCATCAAGTCTAAATCTGGGCTTGCATATTAAGGCTAGAAGTTACCGTAACGATTATAAAAATCATTACTTCGAATATTCCTTAAACTGTCATGAGTAATGCCAACTGTGAGAGACGTTTATCTAACGTTAAGTTATTGAAAAATTGATTAAGATCAATCATGAATACACCAACATTTATTAATCTAAATTTTTTTATATTTTTTGTTTTATTATTATTACTTTTGTTTTAGTTCTTGTAATTGAGCTTCGCATGGCTAAAAATATCGATTCATGAAAGATCGTGCAATAAGGGAAAGCTGAAAACATCATTTTTTTAAACCAAGAAATGAAAGATCATCTAGATCTATCTATTTCTACCCTGAAGATATATTGTGTCATTATTACTTTCTAAAAAATTGTTTTGCAGGGGTGGGGTTGGGCGGCAAATATGGGTTCTGCCCCAGGCGGCACATACCCACGCTACGCCACTGCGAGAATTTGTATGTGTTAGCGTTTGTTCTTGCATACGGTGCAAAAAAAGGTGTATTACACTTATGTCTATCTGAAAGTTGTATTAAGTTATTAGAATTAGAATTTATTGCTTAATGTATTATATCTTTTCTCTAGTGTTTCAAGGTTTAATAATTTGACTAACGGTGCTATTCTTGTAAGTTGTGAATATTCTTCAGTAATGAATCTGGCAGCTCTTTTTTGAATTTGTTCTACAGTTTATCAGTGTTTATTTTGGTTGATGTATCCCATACAGAAGATACATATTCTAGTATAGGTCTCACGAGAGTGGCTAGCATTTTAGTTTTATATTCTTATTACATCTGTAAAAGTTTCTTTTTATAAAGCCTAATGATTTGTTTAATTTTTCAATAACGTCATTGACATGTGGAGTCCATGATAGTTTCTCATTTATTACGACTCCTAAGTATTTTGCATCTTTAGTGAAGATTAGTTCTTTTCATTGAATTAAATATTTTGAAATAGTTCCTTTCTTTTTCTTTGTTACTCTTAACAGCTGACAATCCTCTGGGCGAAAACACATACTCCATTTTGTTTCCCATTTTATCGATTCATCTAAGTCTTTTTGTAAGATTTCACTATATTGTTCTTATTTAATTGTTCTTGCAGATTATACAACCATTAATAAATAGTAAATAACCAACCTTTTATTACTGTGGAGTTGTATTTGGGTAAATCATTTGTATAAATTTAAAAAAAAATCAGTACAACAATATTTGCATGAAAGGCGCCAGTTCAATTGGTATTGCCATGCAAACATTTAGACTTTTGTTTCATCTCTAATCTGAATTAATTTCAAATCTGTTTTCCCCTAACAAATTGTGCTTCTTTTTTAAATAAAAAAATTTCAATAAAGATGAAACCGTAACTAGATCTATATATAGTTTAATTAGGAAATAAATTGAACTAAATATTAATGAAAGGTTGTGTGAAGGAATGACAGATGAATTTTACTTTATTTTATATTAACAACTGTCAGGATAATATCAAGTGCCTACATGAGTGTATAATGTGTAAATTGTTCTCCTCTAAACTCCCCATTGTTCTCCTGTGTACTCTCCATAGTCCTCCTGTGTCCTTCCCATTGTTCTCCTGTGTACTTCAAATTGTCCTCCTCTATACTCCCCATTATTTCCTCTATACTCCCCATTGTTCTCATGTGTACTCTCAATAGTCCTCCTGTGTACTTTCCATTGTCCTCCTGTGTACTCCCCATTGTCCTCCTGTGTACTACGCCATTGCTCTTCTGTAACTATTTAAGAGTACCTTTAGAAACGCCACGCGTGATGAACCAAGTGTAAGAGAGCTGCTCCGTGTAACTGCAAGTTAGGTGTGCAAACATATCCATTTCGGCAGTTTGAGAACTCCCGAAAGAATATCCGCGTACCTGACGAGTCTAGCGGTAAGCAGATACGACACAAGGGGGTGGGGTGGGGCAGGTGGTGGGGCTGAATTGAAGGGGGTGATGGCAGAGGAGGGGTTAGTCTGTGTCATTATACCTGCCTACCACCTCTGGGGGAAATTGCTCTGGTCCCGTAACCTTCACATTATGCAGTCATGTGTGTGTTCAACGACTGTTTATTAAGTCGCTCCTCATTTTCCCACGGTTTGCCAAGTGTACAGATCCTTAAATTTTAGCGCTAAGACATCTTCCTGACGTCTTTATGTACAAGCATAAAAAAAATAAAAAAGAAAAATAATATCTGGTGACTTAACTCCCTTTACCTGTCTTCTTTTGCTTACTTTTTCCCCCCTTTAATTTTTTTTAAAACGAAAAAAAACATAATCTTTTATGGGGTCTTTTCACATTGGGCCGTGTGGAAAGAGGATAATGTTGGGGTTTAAAAGCGAGAGACTTGTGGGCTGATAATAGGGAGGGCTGTTCCTCAATTACGCCTTCAAGGGAATATGGACTGCACACCACTTATCAGAACAATGCCCGATGCAACTGCTGAACGTTTCTTTAAAATCTCAGCAAAGACGGAAATGCTAAACAACCTATTGAAAATACTTTTTCCGTGGAGTTCTGGGGGCACCTGTTAGTTTAATTAACAATGAAACTTGTTTTTATTTGGAAAAAACTATACAATATGACTCAGAAAAAGTAAATTAAAAAAAAAAGAATTAACAAAACCACAAAAAGAGGAAAAACAGGTGAAGTCACCAATAAAGATTTTAAAATGAAGGTAAATTTAAAGTCAAGGTAATCAGTGTCAAAACTATAGGCAAGGCAATCAGGGAACCTATAATGTTCACTCCGGCAGGGCGTGGGTCAATAAAATTCCTATAATTGTGTTTACATTAGATAACTTATTTCTTCCACAAAACTTTTCAATGAAACGATAAGTTAATTGAAAAACTAAATTATCAGGGTCAACCTGTTTCTTCTCCTACCTGTAAGCAAAGCCTACCCACTCCCAACCCGTGGACACATTCTTTTTATGATAATAACACTCACCTGACATTCTACAGTAACTATAATAGCAACAGACAGAAAGAGACATGGTGGATGTGTGGTCAGAACACGGTGGTCGAGTGGCAAGCGCGCTCTACATGCGTACCCGTGGGTTCGAATCCATGAGAAGGCCTAAAGACTCCCTGAGTCACCCAGCTCCGAATGGGTACCTAACTAACAATAGTTAGGCGGTTGGATAATGCGTGGAACCCTCAAAGCCGTGGCCTGTGACCGCTGCATCCCTTGCCAACAGTTCATCTGTCATGGTCTGTGGACTCAATTAACTTCTGCATAGAAGGAGCGTCTGTATATCTAAGCTTCTAATCTAGAAACAGCATAGGTACCAGGTCCCCCACACCACCCACACACAGATGAATGAAATATCTAAATGGTAGATTTATTTCCAGACATAAAGAAAGTGATGAAAAAGAAATAGCTTGAGCTTAGAGACCATGTTTGTCCATGACTTGAAGATCTATAGAGGATTGAATTGAAAATCTATATGTACTCTTCGCATAAAGATTAATAGAGCCATTTCTTTAATATCTAAGGAAGCTTGTCTTTAAAATATTTTAAAATTTGTAGTTCTGTAAAGTCACATTTGAACATAGTCGAATTTTTTTATTCCCTATGTTGTTTTAGACATCATGTGAAAAGAATTTCCGTTGAGCTGATTTTAATGTTATTTTATGATTTCGTTTGCATACCCTCGCTGTCAAGTAATGTGAATGTTGTAGACTGCAGGAGTTCACAATCAATCTGTTGTCCACGTTAGAGAAGGTGTGGGTGGGGGTTGGGGAGTGATCGTAATCAGACCACAAACAAACAATAATAAGAAAAGAATTGAGGAGATTATGTCCATTTGGAAAAAGAAAAAAATATTAGCCTATGTATTTTTAAAAATGCTAAGTCCTAGCAACCATCTTATTGGACTTCAAGGTTTGAAAAAAAATAAAGACCGTCAGATGAATAAATTGCAATTAACAGAGTGTCGACCGTTTTTGTATTATTAGGTTAAGTTATCATTCGCAGAAGATACGCAGCTATATACTCACACTTAAAGTATCCTTATATTACTGACTCCACTATCCAGGCCTCACAAGAATGCATTGGTGAGGTCAAGTGTTTGATGACCATCTGCAAGCTTAGGCTACATAATGACAAGACCAAAGTACTCGTTATTGCAAAACTAATTCTCCTAGTACTTTGTCTCTTTCCATTTCTATTCAGGTATCTAGTTCTGATATACTGTTAACATCAACTAGACATCTTGACTACATTATTTCTGACGACAAATCTGTTAATAACTTTATCACTCACATCTGTCGCTCTGCCTACTGTCATCTATATCAAATTGGCTCAATCCGCCACTACCTAACAGTTAGTGCAATGAAAACCCTGAACTGAGTCTTTGCTCTAGTTCTCTATCGTCTTGACTGCTGAAATTCTTTTCTTTCGTGTTCTCTGAAACTTTTAAAAACTGTATTTAAAAGTGAAAAATTCAGCTGCCAGGCTAGTTCTAAAGGAAATTTAAATAAACACGACCTTATCATTCAGCTACTTCATTCACTTCATTGGCTTCATATACAAGCACGCATTTATTACAAACTGCCCATTCCCTTCCACAACGTCATTTGTGTCTCATGCCCTTCCTATCTTCTGAACTTCTCTCTGCCTAATCACTCACTTGTCAGCAACGCTCTTCCACAAATAAACGTTTTCTATCCGTAACAAAGCATTTGAGGAAATATCGCTCTCTCTTTTTACAAGCAAAAAGAACTTTCTCTAACATTAAATTGCACATCCTTAGTATTTCTACTACTAAGGCCTTCAAAATTTCTTTTTTAAAAATCTTGGAACTTAACTTTCAAAATTAATAATCTAAAATTTCTTTGATGTAGCCTGTGTGAAATCATCATGTCATTATATGATGGTTTATTTATGTAAGGTATTACCCTCCTCCTCCCTCTTCCCCTTGCCATGAATGCGAAGAGATGCTGCCCAGTGATTTATCACTGTACTCCCCCCCCCCCAATCCATTGCATAGTCAGTCTTGAAAAGTCAAGGGTACATCGCTGACCTTGGTGGGCTTAACTACACCTACACGAACATGGGGTCATTGACGTGTTTTTCCTAGAACGTTCTAGACCGAATTAATTACGAGAAACATTGCTGTTCTCGATGGCCCTAGCACTAGACCGTTCCGTTGGTATGAATATAAATTAGAGGTATACATAGACTAAGGGGAGAAAGGAACAACAAAGAAGAGGAAGAATGAGTTATAAAACAATTACTCTCAACACCTGAAAAGAGTACCCAGCTAGACCGTCTACTACTGACATTGTCACCAATATTGTTACCTGTTACTGTAAACGCAGGGGGCCGCGTAAACAGTACTCTAATATGTTTAGCAGGTGAGCGAGTGTATTGCACTTGTGGACGTAACAATTCATTATTTAAAAATAATGGGGTGTTGTAATTAGGATATTAATATTTTAAATTGTGTTCATATATAAACGTGTGTTTTGCTATTTTATGTGAAGCGCTGTGAGGTACTGCGCTATAAAAGTTATCAAAAATACTTTTTAAACTTGCTTGTTATTTTAGAATTTCAGAGATTTTATGGGGTCTATTTTAGAAAAAAAAAAACTATTCAACGACACATATTTTTCACAATTTTTAAAAAAAATATACATTGTATTTTTGTTTCAGACTTGAATAATAGCAAGTTAATGATAAAAGTAAAATAATTCCGTTAATTCTAAACTTTAATTGCATCAATAACGTGACAAATTAGTATACTAACTGATGTCAACTGCATGATACGGACAATAAATGTATTCAATGCTAATTTATTAGCGTAAAATACATAACTCAACAGGGAAGTATACAAGAGAAAAATGAATAGTTGGGGGCAAAAATGTGGTAAGCAACGTCAACAAACCATTAAAACACAATGGAACCTTTATGCTGCAGCAATTTCGGTTAAAATTTTCTCAAATTAATGAGTTGGCTAATCCCTGGGTTTAGTGCAATAAATGAGCAATGTCTACATTGAAAGCCTGGGGGATTTCTCTATCTTCAAACACAGGCACGCAATCAATAAGATCGCGTTAAGGGGAGATTATGCTCGTCCTTAAACTTGCCAAGCGGAACAATCCGCGTCCTGTGGTGCTTGTGGGGCTCTTTGATTTTCTCACCGAAATTCGGAAGGCGATAAATCGACCCGGGACTGTAATTAAATTTAGTAGTAAAATATGGGTCTGTATTCGCCAGGCCCATTCTCTTCGCAAGGACCTATATTTGATATTGGCGGGAATTTAGAATGTTTTTTTTAATTAAAGGGCCATGTGAAAATATTACGTTAAAATATGTTTGAACACTTCAAGTCATAAAGAGCAAAACGTTGCTTTTTTAAAAAAAAACTTCGCGAAGTTTCATGCTTCTACCTAGATGGGAAATCAGCGAATTAGTGATTAATCAGTTGTTTTTTTTTTTTAAAAACATATATATAAATACGATACTTATATTCGGGCTGGTACTGATTAAAAAAAAAGTATTCGATTAGTCGGGAAAAATATAATATATNTATATATATATATATATATATATATACATCCTGTGGTACCTCAGTATACATCATTTTTGGAATAAAGCAAACTTGGTATGCGTCTTGTTTGGACGGGAGACATTTTGCTTTGTGTGCGCGCATTGTTTGGAATACGACCTACGTGCTTTACACAATTTTCGCTGATTTCCCCTCCCCTCCCCATCGTCACGTGTCTTCACATTGAAAATGAGCATGTTTCAAATCACTTTATTGTCATTTAAGTTTGTATTTAATGTGACGATGCACTCTAATATAACACTCGTGATGCAATGTAAATCGTTTCACACATTGTCACAAATGTTACGTGACGTCTTTTTTTGGACGGCTCCTATGAGTCAAAATGGCACATTGCTCTTGCGTAACTTATATAAATGACAGCAAATTGCGCGATACTTAACTATTTAAGTGCAACCACACAGTGAACAACTTCCGGAAAAAAAACAAAAAACTATCATGTGATTTTAGTTTTTTTTTTTAAATTATTATTGTGTGTGTCTCTATATTATGAGTAGATTTACGTAACATCCTTTCGAAGAAAGTTAATGAGAGAAGACAATCTACTAAAAAAAATTATTCGGATCACCATGGAATTGAAAAAAAGAGATAGTTATAAAGGATGAAATTGGCCTGAACGTCTGGGACTAAGCTGCAGCATAACAACGTGCAGGGAGGTCGACGATTTCTACGATTCTGTTGCGAAGTGGGTAAAATCGATTACAAAACAAAGATCAGGAACATTTCAGCTTGTTGAAAAAAATGCTTTTTATCTGCATGGACGTTGAGGACACCGAAAAACGGTCGTCTAAGTTATTTTTATTTATGTATTTTAGTATCAAGCTGTATTAAAACTATTTTATACAACGCCGTCAATAAATGTATAATATGCAAATAATATTTTTTTTTTCTTCATGGGAACGGATTAATCATTTCCCGTCTATATCTTATGGAAAAAATAAGTTTGTTATACGCCCGATTTGGTATACGTCCAAGGGTTTGGGAACAAATATTTAAGTGAATACGCACACACACACACACACACACACAAACCAGCTAACACTCCCGTAGGTAAAAAGACACGCAATCGCTCAGTTCTAACCTACTGATAACATTAGTCTTCACAACAATGAATTCGGTTGTGTTCTCAATACATTTATTCAATCAGGGTTGAGTGCTCAATACATCTATTCTATCAAAGCTTTTCCTCTTTCCATCGGGGTATCATCATTTAAGTAAATGAGCTGTCTATCTATGGATTACGAGATTTGTAGACTTTGACGTTGCCGCCCCGAATACATGGAACCCACGATACGAAATGGACTTGAAAGAAACACGCAGCGCATAAGAAAGATTTACACACAATATGTATTGGAGCTCATTAGCTTTTCAAGATTAAGTTTTTACCTCGAGTGTGGTGACCCTTTAAAATATACTTCCTAGGCATGCATGTAACTCCATTGTCACTTGGGGAAGGGGGATTTTTTTAAAGGGTGGGTGGGGAGTCGTTGATAATTCGTCTCATAGGGAAAACCAAAGTTCTAATTATAGAAATATTTATCATGCTGTTTCCCCCGGGAAATCGAGTGAACGTCGGGGAGGGGGCAAACCGCCGACGCATTGTTGGTCTCGCGACATGCGCACTGCGGTTGTTATCTGCCCCCACCCTGCTCCAACTTACATTGCAAAACATAAACTGTGATAATTCGACCCTAGCAAAGTTCATGCGCCATGCCTGTATACCACGCCATGCCTGTATGCCACGCCATGCCTGTATGCCACGCCATGCCTGTATGCTCGTGGCTTATACTTGTCAAAATTTCTGGTCAATTATATATATATATATAAATAGCTGTGTTTGAAGAAGTCCTTTTCTGTCTCATTATTAGAATATTCTAATGATAATATCTGTATTAACTAATATTTACTTTTGCTTTGCTCAGAATGCACGTCAAATTAAAGAAATATTTGTAAAAACTTTATTAGTCCATAAAATAAAGAGTTAACAACACAGATTAATGCCCAGAAGCTGTAGGGTGTTTCCCCCACACACACCAAAAATATATATCTATATGTGTGTGTTTGTTTGAGGATTACTTCTCATTTATATATATATATNGTGTGTGTGTGTGTGTGTGTGTGTGTGTGTGTGTGTGTGTGTGTGTGTGCTCTATCATCATAAAAGGAAGATATTTGGGTCATAACACATATTTTAATTTCTAAAATAAAAATTGATACATCCCCATATAAAGAGAAAAATACTGTTCGAGTCGTGACGCCCAGACCTTCCTCTGAGACAAGACGTCTTTTACGTCGTGGAAATGTGAGCCTTCTCTTGGCGGCGATGACAATGGAATGTCGAGAGAGAGAGAGAGAGAGAGAGACCGAGAGAGACTGACGCGATGTGAAGACTGAGTCAACCTTTTTCAGTATGCTCGTACACGGGCATCCTTCCAGTCACATTATTGGTGGGACAAAGATCATTTGCATAGCGTCGGGTATTCATGGTATCTGTGAATGGTGGCATTGATACATGTTACAGTCAGTTTCACAATTTATTTTACACTTGGCGCCACATCGAGAATGAATTTAAAGGGTATTTAAAGTCTCAATTTTACCCTATTCACCCAAAGGTTTAGTATTAATGGCAAATATCACACAAAGTTGTGTTAGATTTGTTTTTTTTTTTTTTTTTTTTTTTTTTTTTTGTTTTTTTTTGTTTTTTTTTTTTGTGTGGAGAGGAGGGGGGAATATTTGGGCGTAATGATTTCCTTTAAAAAATGGTAAACACTTTCTTGAAATATATATTAATGTATGCTTTCTTTTTCTTCTTCTTCCTCTTTTTTAATGTCGTATTTAGGACACATAAATGATGCGGATTAATGTGATTGAAAGAGGAAAAATATAATCTTTCTGGTAAAACTCTAATCTTTTTAACCGCAGTCTAATGTGTTCATTTCCAATTTTCAGTAACCTCCAGTGGGATTTTGTGGGAAGGGATTAATTGTATTGCTATCAATTTTTAAAACATAGAGATTGGACTGTATTTTTGCTTCAAAACATTGTTTCTCTAAAATATGATCTAAAAATAGATCACTACTCATACTCATTGAGCTATAACGTTCTCCAGTGTTAGAAATGAAAACGTATAATTACATATGTAACATATTTCTAAAACATGACGACCTTCGATGCACATCTGATTTCAAAACTGTTCACTAGATTCCTGTGTAAAATTCGGTGTGCTAAGTTCGGAACTTATTTGACATCTATGCAAGTCACGATAGTGCTTGTAAAATTGTTTATTATACAAGGTTCGATGTACACCAGTTGTCTAAATGTGGCAGTTCGCACCTTTTAAGTGCAATGTGGTGGTGCACGGTGCGGTGTAATGTGTGCGAAGGAGGAGGTGGTTTATAGGAAATAAAATAAACAGTTCAAGGAGTCGGCAATTGTTGAGGTTATGTAGATCTATGCATTTTAAATGAAGACAAATTAAAATCTGCTATGTTCTTCGCGACTGTTGTTATATTATGAGACACATCTTTATATATAATTCACGTAGACGACCATGTTCAAATGAGCATGAAGAATGACCACCACTGGGGTCGAAAGATCACAGTGGGTAAGCGCACTGGGATTAAAAGAAAGGTAGGGGGTTGTGGCAACAATGCTTCTTGCGTTCACTTGCGTTTTCCCGTTACAAAATAACATAAGATTCTCGTGTAGTGGTTATCACGCCCACCCTGCACGCGGAAAGCCTTGGGTTCAATTCCCAGATGGAAAAATTCTAAAATAAATAAATTAGGGCTGTTTTCGATTAATTTAAATTTCATCGTTAACCTTTGAAAAATTACCGAATAGTTTGATTAAACTAAAAATAATATGTATGACGTCATTAAAATGAAAATTTCAAAGGAAGTAACAAAAAAGGCAATTAACTTTTTAAAATTTAAATATAAGTAGTTCAACATAATGTCAATGTATTTACATTTTATTAATTATGTAAAAACAATGTTAATTTTTTGTATCATTGTCATAAAAAGAGCTTAATTTTAGGTTTACACTTTAAAAAATCTTTTTTTTAAAATAGAGAATTGTGAACGTAAAAAAGCAAACTATTATTAATTATTAATAATTAATCATTTATTAATACATCGAAAAAAATAATTGAAAATATTTTCCTCCAACTGAATCGCTATTTTATAGATTTTGAAAATTTATCGATAAAATTTTTCCGATTAATCGAGAAATTAATCGCTAATTTCCGCAGCCCTAAAATCAATTATTTGTTCTGTCTGTTCTTTCCCCCATTTTGCGAACATGACTAACCGTAGAGTCGGAAAATTCACAGTTTATGGTTGGCATGGGATAGTAGTAATGGGTGGGGGCAGTTAACAACAATCGCTGCACACATGTCTCCACGTTTATCGCTTTTTTCATTTCTGCATGCTGCAATTTGTGTCCGTTCTCTCACTCCCCCCTCTCGTTCCTTGCACTATCTATGATGAGCAAGTCTGCGGCGTATGTTACGCCACGGGTTATCTTGTATATATATATATAATTCACCAAAACGATCAAGTGCAATCGAGCATGACGAATATACATTGCTGGGGTCGACCAATGTCTCGAGACCAACAGTTGGTCATGCGTTGTTCTTTCACAGAATTACACGAGATTCGTAGTGTAGTGTTTATTACGTCCGTCTTACATGCGGAAAGTCCTGGGTTCAAGCCCCTGCGAAAACTTCTATTTTAATGTGTGTTTGTGTCCGTTTTCCCTCCTTTTTCTTCTAACATGGCTGCCCCTCAGTAGGCTGATCAATCACAGTTCATGGTTGATAAGGGGCCGTCCATAAATGACGTCACGCACCTAGGGGGGGAGGGGGGTCTCACTTTTGTGACGATGCGTGACGTGGGGGAGGGAGGGGGTTGAAGAAATGTGACGTCACATCGAAAGGGTAACTTTAATTAAAACTTCCACTGAAATATTTGGTCACTTAAAATTTATTTAATGACTTTTTAAAAAAA
>MUZC01000914.1:845647-858346 GCA_002072015.1 Radix auricularia
AAAAAAAAAAAAAAGATGTTTGCGATAGGAGTGTAGGGAGTAGTGACCTATAAGTTATAGTTATACCTAGTTTTTTGGCGAGCGTTATGTGGAAATTAATACTGGGAGTAGGGGCTTAGAGAATGTAGTGACCTTTACATAGAACCCTCTGACCACAAGCCATTTTTATTGTCCGATTACATCGTGACTTTGATTGGGGTGGAGAGATCAAGAGAAGTCTACCGAGACCAGGGACTGTAAGTTGGCCGGCACATAGCGGTATGTTGCGAAGACCAGACTAAGTGGCGACCACAGGACATTGTGTGCTGGCGAGAGTTATGGGAAAGGTAAATATAGGGAGTGTGGCGGATTAGAATGTACATACCTTTTTCTGACCACATGGCCCCTTTATTGTCCGATTACATAGGATGGGGGAGGGGTGGAGTTGGATAGGCTTGGAACTGCAGAAACGTGTCGAACGATCATTGCAAACATACACACGCATCAACGCCTTGACCTACCTGAGAGGAATGGCGCATTTATCACAATCATGAATTCACAATGTATGTCAACTTTTTCTAAGTGTATATACTTTTTTCCATTTTCCTATTAGAAAATAAATGCTCAAAATAATATTTCCTACTTTTTTAAAATATATATTAGACTTTTATATATTGTACAATTTTTAATTATTAAAAATATCTCATTCTATTTTTAATTTTTAAGAGCTATTAATATAAATTAGACTATTTTATTTTATATATTGTACTATTTTATATTACTAAATAAAAATAGCATCTCTCCCTATTTTTAATTTCTAAGACATATTAATATAAAACTATATTATTTGTTCAATCATACTATCATTAAATAAACGTTAAAAATAACTATTTCCTACTGTTTTTATTTGTAAAGAGATAATATTAATCTTAAACTAATTGTTTTTTAATTAAAAAAAGCATTAAAAATGGATTTTTAAAAACCAAAACATTTCACGCCATAAAGAGAAAGGGGTCGAATCGTCCGGGGTCGAAACACCCTAGGGTCGAAACGTCCTGGGGTCGAAGTGTCCGGGGTCGAACCGACCGGGGTCGAAACGACCTGGCGTCGAAACGTCCTGGCGTCGAACTGGCAGGGTCGAACCGTCCGGCGTCGAATCGTCCGGTGTCGAAGTGTCCGACCACCAATTATAATTCTTAAGTTTGAAAACCCACAAGAGAATATACGAAATTGTTACCCTACGTCATTTGATGTTGTCATCAAAGTGTTTGTGATATAACCGACAGCGTTGTTTCATTCACTCACGCCAGTAGTCTGCTAACTTTTTTTGTCGGTTACCCCCCCCCCCCTTTCCGAAACTGCAACTGGTGAGTTTTACAAACAGGACAAGTGTCTAAAAATGATCTGAATAGGATTATATGTAGATATTTTAAGTCAAAACGACACGGAATATCCATTTGGGTGTGGGTGGGGGAGGGGAATCATTTTGATACAATTATAAACGTTTTAAGTTTGATATAATTTTTCGATTGGTTTTTGGTCAAACGCCTCTGGCCATTCTAAATATAATGATAAATGTGTCGAATTTAAAATTAATCAAAAGTATTCATTAACTTTATTGAATGCATCAAATTTTCGACATCGCAATTCGAGAGGAGCACAAAACAACTTTCTTCTGAACTCATGTTGATTAAGATTATTGTCACTTGGGTCAATATAAATGAAAGTAGTTTGGATTTAGGTGTCTTCGTATAGTACATAAATAAGAAATCTACATAGATGATACATTTAACAAATGCATTTTCTGGAAGGAACCGATTCAATAGTGGGCATATGTTCCAAACGTACACGTAAACATGATGTATTTGAATATATCTAGTGGTGTGTAGTGGATGTTATACGTCCCAAATGAGTCTTCATTACCACGAAAAGTTCCCTTTGACCCCAGATGAGGTAATTTACCCCTGTTCGCCGAGCTCTTTCGCCCGTCAGTCAATTGAGGTGGGTTTTTTTTGTTGAAAATACATTTTAATAAAACTTATTTTAAAATATTTATTTTTTTAAACAAAGAAGTTAACAGTTATGATTTATAATCAATGTTTAATTTGTATGCATTAAAATAAAATATAATCTAAGAATGTTAACAAAATTCGTTTTTTGAAGGCCGGTTATACGGTTTGAAAAAAACGGACCGGTTCAATATGATACCTAGATATTAAAATTATAAAAGTTTATGTTAACATTACTGTTAACCCAAAAGTAGCGGATTCTAGCAAATTTTCTATACCCACAATGATTCAGCATTACCCCCAAGAGTTCTCTTTTACCCCAAATGAGATAATTTATCACTGTTAACCGACCCCTTGGATAAACAGACCGATAGCGGTAGCGATGTATTTTTCATTAGTTTATAAATTCCCTAAGAGAATGCAACAATTTAAACACGCCTCGTTCATTGGTGACATTATATTTACAACTCTTGTGAGACGTACGTGAAATCCTGAAGAAAAAAGAATTAAAAAAACAAAAAAAGCAAACAAACCTGTGAGCTTGGTAGTAAAAAGTTTTGATAATATTGGATATTTTAATAGTGTCATAGTATTTTTCAGTCTTAACTTGCAGGAAATACTGTATTTTGCGCACAAGATGACACCCTTCTTTCCAGCACAAATGTAGGTTTCGTACAGAATTTTGCCATTTTCCTCTTCCAGCGCATACCTAATAATTTTTAGAAAATATGAGATATGATATCCAGGCTTGTCAATGGGACATATTTTTGTGTTCCATCCAATCCCATCCCATGGCAATTTATGCCTGTCCCATCACACCCCATCCCATGGGACGTTTCCCATGGGCAAACCATTCCCATTGACAAGCCTGATCATATCAATGTGATAATTTTAGATCAAACGCCTTTGATGCGCATATACTTAGCAGGAAAACTGTCACTATAGATAGAAATCAATTCGAGGAATTGTCTTGTATCTATATATTCTAGGTCTATCAACAATGCAACGATCCTTGTAATATCAATTGTCACATTCGCGAGCTTAATCGCGAAGGTTAATCACATCAAATGGTTTTTGACATTACCGCTGCATTGTTCGTTAGCTGTCTTACTATGCCTTGGCAACTACATTTTTTCTTTTTTAAATGTAATATATAAAACAAGCCGAATTCATACTAAATCATATAGGGCTTATTTAGCTATCAAATCAGTAAAGGGAAAAGAATGCAATGGTACCTGGTAAAATAGCTTGTCGGTCGTCTGATACGAAAAAGTTTGAGAATCACTGGCTTACAATTTATTTAATGCCTTTTACATAGCTTCAAGCGTGTTACAATATAACAATGTAGAACTACACTTGGTAAATACTAAAATGTCAAAAAAGTGATTTGAATCATACTCATTTTCAAATACAAAATTAAGTGCGTTTTTTTTAATGTGTTTTTTGTTGTTGTTTTTTTGTGTTTTTTTTTTGTGGAAAAAGGGGGGGGGGTCAAAGTTTTGTGACGTACTGTTGGAGGGGGGGTCTACGATTTTGTGACGACGCGTGACGTAGGGGGGGGAGGGGGTAAAAAATCGGCCAAAATCGCGTGACGTCATTTATGGACGGCCCCTAAGCTAGGGTGACGAAGGGCTATGGGCAGGTAGATAATCTTAATGCGAATGTCTCAAAGATACGTCGTTGCCCCCCCCCCCCACCAACGTTCACTCGGGTTGGTTTGATTTCTTCGATCTGTAGTTGTGTGTCCGTTCTTTTCCCTTTTTGTTTGCAATACATGTATCCATGAGTAAGTTTGCGGCGTATGCTACGCCCAAGTGTATCTTGTTTTATTATATTTCAAACCACTCTCAGCTACGTGAGCTATTATTGGCTGCGATTCTCGTAAAATTTAATCTGCAAAGATCTGTGTGAACAGGTGTCTACGCTGGTTTCAAAGATGCATTTGTGCGACCGGTAACATTCCACCCAAAATGAGTTTTGTATTTTACAGAGAGTTGAGTCTCAGAATAACACTGCAGATCCTCTCCTCCTTATTGTCTTGGTAATTATAATGTACTTTCATTTTTTTTTATTGTAGGTGGGCCATTATGGTGGGGGTGGGTGAAGCAAAGGAGAATTTGATGGACACTCAACACTGAATACATTTAAAATATCGACGGTGTTTTTCTATACTCCAGTGAGAACCACTGCGTTAAGAAGAGTGTGTGTGTGTGTGTGTGTGTGTGTGTGTGTGTGTGTGTGTGTGTGTGTGTGTGTGTGTGAAGGGAGGGTAGAGATGGGCTGCTGCGTCCTTACCACTGGTTGAGATGCTCCGAGTTGATACGGACATTGCAACAAAACGACGATGGACGCTTGCAGGCAACGAGGTGTCAAACTTGATGGCCAACGTTGATTTGATGTCGTCAAGGGCTTTAGGTTTATTGCTTCTTCTGTCGAGCTGCCGCTTGACTTTTGGTATATTTTTTAAAAAAGGAAAGACCGAATTTTCAAGACACTTGGCCAAACAATCGTGTCTTGGATTCCGATCTCTTTCTCGTGGCTATACGCGATGGTTCTTCTCGCCGGTATTTTCATCGCTCCATCAAAATTATGCGCCTGTTTTATGGCGACAGCTCAGAATAATTCAATATCACTCAACGAAATCAGATTACATCTGCCTAATGGGGTACTATAGCTCATAGGTGATGATTACCTTTTCATTTGTAGGTTCCCGTGGAAAAGAAAAGGTAATTGAGGTGTCCGCGATAACATGAGATGAGATAAGTGGAGGTTTATCATTGGTCAAGCCACGTGTGGCACGGATTATATTTGGCAAACTATATACTTGCCCGATATCTATTTCAAAACATCGATATGTAACAAAGTAATTTTTTGGAATATTATAAATTAAAGTTGAAAAATTGGGCCTATTTACTGCCAGAAGAAAGAGAAAGTAAATACAAG
Organism: Radix auricularia; assembly: GCA_002072015.1. Taxonomy (NCBI): domain Eukaryota; kingdom Metazoa; phylum Mollusca; class Gastropoda; family Lymnaeidae; genus Radix; species Radix auricularia. The sequence goes on from MUZC01000914.1 coordinate 850,579, forward strand.
AAATGACATCAGTTACTCAAAAATTAAAAACAAGTGAACAATTTATAAGTCACCTATTGTGGGTTTATTTTTAAAAATTTCTTTTAGTCCCATAACCTCTTTTTTTTCCTAGGTCGTATGGGGTTCTAATGTTTCCATTAGAACATTCTTGGGCTTGGTAGTCACTGGGGGCGCCCATCCTTCTCCAGGTCAGCGGAGGACTTTTTTAGCGTTAGTCATTTCTCAACATTTTTATAGTGGCTATTAAGTGGGTTCGATCCCCTTAGCTTGTGAGTTAAGTGCATTAAGAAAAAATTAATTTGGTATGTTAAATCTTAACGATCAATAATGTTGATCATTCTAACATATAAACTTTCTTAAACGTAAATTTATATATAAATTAGACAATACTTGAAAATGATATTTTTCTCTCATAAATTGGGCCAGGTTTCAACATAAAGGAATGGTTGCATTGGGCCTAATACTAATTAAGTAGAGGTATACGATACGTTTTGTTTTTTACAATTATTATTACATTTTAAAAATATGATTTAAAAAAGTTCATGCACCAGTATTAAACTAAAAAGTGGGAACCGACAATTCAGCTTCACCATAAACAAACAATGAAGTTTTTAGGGCAAATCAAGAAATTTTGACGCATATTATGTTATAAGGCAATTTTTTAAAAAAGCTTCGTGAAAGGCACGAAAATACACCGATACAAACTAGAGCCAGATATTTAAATGCATGCGTTACAACTGGAAGCAAGAGGAAAGGAAGGGAAATGAACAAGCGACGTGAGAAAATTTCTTTTGATGAGCTGTGGCACTTAATGTTTGAGAAGAAAGTACGGGCTATAATTAAAGTATAAATAAATTTAAAATCATGATCGCAGATTTCCCATGTGGCGATCAACTTTAAGTATTAATAATTTAAAAAGCTGCCATCAGTGGCATCAGGATACAAAAAAATCATTAAAGGAAGGTTTTTGACAAAGTCTCTATTTTAGACCCATTCTAGTGGTACGCAATCTAGCTATAGACCGCTGCCTTTTATTAAGTACGAGCAACAGAGCACATACAAGGACGTTCCGCCGTCATAAGTGGCATTTTGTACCTCCCCTCCAACAGCCGTATCGACCGGCTGTAAATGTGCATTAAGTCAAAAATACTATTCATTACAGTTATAATAAATAACCCGTACAAAGTTTTTGACTATAAAACCCAACGCATACGCTCAAAATGAAGTCTTGGAAAAAATACTACACAAAAAATAGCTCGCTTTGAACGTCCGCGTAAACTTGGTCAATATGTAAATGAGATTTATTTTCTCCGATTTACTGTTGGAGTCTGTAGGAGTTGGAGAGACCAATCGCTATCGTTGACCAGACAGAAAATTACCTTAAATATATATGATTGCGTCGTTAGAAAATGAGTTTTAAATTTAGCAAATAATTTGGATATCGGCTATCAAAGATCCGAACACTAATGGTTGTATGTTGGGATTAGCGGTGTACCGGATTCAAATTTGTCAGGATTTATGAAGGGAAATACGACCGGTTCAGATTAGTACGAATTGCAGGATTCCGGATTTTCTCGAGCCGAAATCCGGTACACCCCTACTTTTCATCAATCGACAGCTATTAATTTTTTTTTTTAATTGATACGATTATACAGTAGATATGTCAACTTTATAGTTTTAAAATAATATCTTATTTTATTCTCAATTTCCAGTATCGGTTCTTTCAAAAAAAAAAATTAAAAATTAAAAAAAGAAAAAAATTAACTTCTAATAAAGAAATGTTCATGACTAAAGCAGAATGCAATGTCTCCTCCCCCTGTACTATTTTTATCAACTCAGCACAGGGCACCGGAAAGCTAAAGTTACCACGCGAGATGTGAACGAGTGATTTCGACCATCCAGCTCTCTGTTTAATCTGTTGACGAATGGGTGAGATCGTTAACACCTCAACAGTATCAGATCCGTCCGTTGGTCCTGGCCGACCGCGGTGTGCGACAACTGCGGAAAAAAAGAAGACGATGAATGGACCAAAGCGTCGTTTATGTTCGAAATGACAGATGATATTAAAACTTTGAGTTGAAATTTAAATCTTGGTATTGGGGCCTGTAATGGAAATAGATCTTCATGCTTCAAGATTCCTTCACAAGTCCGAATAGGTGAATTAAAATGTGAGGCCATGCATTCATTGATTCTTGGTTCCATGTATCAAGGTCTATTACGTGTTTATAAATATTACTCAGTGCATTAACGATCGTTGGGTATTTGTCAAGCGAGTTTTTTTTTTTTACACTTCGAAGTATAACCATTGGAACTTGATATCAAATTTGGGTATTGTTTGGTAGGGGGCGGGCGTGCGGGCAGTGGTATTAAGACGTCCAACCAAAACTGACCAGGTTGGTATACTTCTGTGAGTGAAAAACTTCAAGCTATTATGGCGGACGGGTAATAGACGCAGATATATTTCCAGTGAGTAGGATCCACGTTATCTATTTGTTTGAAACTATCTTATAGAAATGGTTGAACCATTATTTGAACACGTTTGTTGCGGTTCAGCCAACAGATTTCTAACAGAGTTGAGGATTTGTTTATTTTACTACCGTGTGATTGCATCAGCATCTTATGACGTTTCTTGACAGCGTGTTCCGTCAGTTTACAAACTAAACACCCGGATGTCTGCTTCAAGTTCATCTCATTTTAGATTCCACCAGTACATCATTCTGCTGATTGTAAAGATGTTACAATCTTTGAGACCCCTACCCCCTCTCTCCACGCCGACCCCAAGAGACAAGAAGGCTAAAATGAACTTTGACATTTTGATTCTCTCCAACCCCCCCCCCCCTCTCGCCGTCAAACATCATTATGGCGCACTGATTTATGGGGGGCACTCGACTTCCGTGACCGAAACAACTAGTGACGTAGTGTGGATTTGTTTGAACACCGCTTGCCTTCCTCGGCTACTTCACAAAGCTCGCGATATTTACAACACCTCTCACTCACTAACAAACACCCTTGAATTATCAGCTGAAATACGTTGTTTTCTTCGGAATTTCTATCGAGGAAAAAAGGGAATTAAAAAAAAAATCATGTTAAGCCTGGTACCTATTGGAATTCAGGACGTGTTAGCGCATTTTCGTATATGTATCAGTACTTATGTTAGATATCAGAATTATGTAGTTATCAGTAATTGTGTTTAGATTTTAGACATATTTTTATGAATTTTCTTGTGTAATGAATATACCTGACATTTTTTTTTATTTAAAAGTCATTTACATTAAAAAAAAAATTATTTTCTCTTTAATCCAACTACAAGTCACCACAAATGATGAAGTAAAACTCACTAAACTTTTACACATATTTTAATGACGTCAACTAAAAAAAACACTAATTAATTCTTTTGCACGATTTCACACCACTCTTGAATGCTTGAAAAACTATGTATTCGACTTCCGGCAATGGCGCCCGTTCCTTGTGCCAGTGTTAACTCTCGATTCGCAAAGTTTTTTGGTAGTTTTAACGGGGTTTTTTAACGGATCGAGTAACTGAGTGTTGATGCACCAATGGCAGGTCAGGACATACAAAAAACATATATACATCATGGGTCTAGGACTTATGGATCCTGTGATCATGGTGATGACAGACAGACGGACAAAACGGGGGCAATAGCGATTTCGACATCTCGAAAATGCGCTAAAAATNAATTATGTAGTTATCAGTAATTGTGTTTAGATTTTAGACATATTTTTATGAATTTTCTTGTGTAATGAATATACCTGACATTTTTTTAATTTAAAAGTCATTTCTTTGCATTTTAAAAAAAAATTATTTTCTCTTTAATCCAACTACAAGTCACCACAAATGATGACGTAAAACTCTCTAAACTTTTACACATATTTTAATGACGTCAACTAAAAAAAACACTAATTAATTCTTTTGCACGATTTCACACCACTCTTGAATGCTTGAAAAACTATGTATTCGACTTCCGGCAATGGCGCCCGTTCCTTGTGCCAGTGTTAACTCTCGATTCGCAAAGTTTTTTGGTAGTTTTAACGGGGTTTTTTAACGGATCGAGTAACTGAGTGTTGATGCACAAATGGCAGGTCAGGGCATACAAAAACATATATACATCATGGGTCTAGGACTTATGGATGCTGTGATCAAGGGTGATGACGGACGGACGGACAAAACGGGTGCAATAGCGATTTCGACATCTCGAAAATGCGCTAAAAACCGAACTACACTTTATAAATCTTCACACTAATGTCATGGACTCGCTGCGAGATCTTTGGAAGGGAACACAAAATGTGATGACGTCTTTTAACATTAAACATTCTTGAAAATGGGAATTTTGATGCTGGTGATTCGGAATACCAACGCATTGCAATAAAGTAGCCTACGATGCAGTGATTAGATTTGTCGATACCAGGGAAAGATTTAGTTGCTATTGTTGCAACTACAGCAAGAATAAAACTATATGTTTCTGAATGTATATAAAATATTATATTATCTGTAAAAAAAATGTTCTGCAAGGCTTAGCTGAAAAAATTGTACGGCTTTAAACATTTAAAAATTATGTTAAAACTATTTAATAGATAAAATTCCAAATTTTTAAATTTAATTTACAGTAATAATAATTATTTATGAATAATAATACGTTACATCGAATAATGAAGATTAAAAAATATATATATATTTGCTTTCCGTAAAAGTATGAAAAATTTAATAAAAATTATAAAATAAAGAACACATTAATTTTAACATTTTATTAGAGTCAATGGACGACAAAAAATTCATTTTATAGTAGTAGGGTTGGTTTATTTTGATTCGTTCAATTGAGGTAAATTACTTTGTTCTTTCAGAACAACAGAAAGCATGTATTTCGTAGTGTAGTGGTTATTACATTCGCCTAACACCTGGAAGGTCGTAGGTTCAAGCCCCAGTTAAGACGTTCTTTTTAATTTTTAAAAATGTTTGTGTTTGTGCCCGTTCATTTCCCACTTTCTTCGCAACACTGCTGTAAACTTTGTTTCTCGACATTGGCATAATAACTTCGTGCTCTTCATTGTGCTCAGTGACAGAAAAGTTGTCACACACTCTTCTCAACAATTACTTTCATAAAATGTCACCCATCATTAAATCATTAGTGGCGTATGCTACGACGCAGAACGTCTAATATATTAATAACCGCGTTGTATTGTCTTTTAGACATTCTATCAAGATACATCTTATTCTGTTATGCTCCCTTCCCACATCAACTTAACTAATGACACCATTAAGTATCAACATCAGTATAAAATATTTCAACGTATGTTCAAACATATGTGTGCGTCATTTGGAAACTATAAAACAATGGCATATTAATATCAGAAAACACAAATGGCTAATCATAATTTACCACATAGTTATGCTAAGTTATACCCAAAATTTAATAACCATCCACATAAACAGAATATTAAAATTAATTTTAAAAATCCCTACCAGAAGCTAACTACAGAAATAGAAATGTTAATAAAAACAACTAAATATTGATATTATTATGAAATGTTCGATTCATTCATTTTTTTTATAAAAGCGTATCACTAAATGTATACTGTTATCTTAAGTTATGTAAGATCAAATTAGATGTACATTTTTTCTGTTTTTTTCATGCATCAAAGTTATTGTTAATTTTGTTTGAATAACAATAAAATGCAAATAATATTCTCAGTCTGGAGACAGTTTCACTCTGAACTACACTGAAAACTAAACTGAAGCATATTTGAAAACAGTTTAGAAATTTTAAGCCGCTGACGTCACACAGTGGTGTAATTTAATTGAGATTGGTTGAATTAACTGTCCTTTGGAAAATATTTACTATCAGAGGTTTTCATACCTTATTTTGCTAAAGGAAAATTCATTTTTAAATAATCAAAAGTAATATTTTAAAAAAAACATTTGAGAACCAGAGTTCATATATTTTACACGATTTTTCCCACAAACCCTTGACATAAAGTGCGAAAGTCAATTTCGTCTGCCGCCAGTGTCGCCACATACATCCGGTGGTCAAGTCTGCCGCTGAGCCCTCTCTGGCGTGGAAACACCCCCATTAAAGTAATCTTCGCCCTGAGACGATGGTACTTAAAAAGTGAAAATATGATATCATAAATGTTGTCTGGCGTCTGCGTCGGCACGAGTTATGAGGACAGATGCCACTGTCTCTAGGCAGGATATTGGCTTTGGGTAAGGGGGGCGAGAGGTGAGGTACGTGAAAGGAAAGCGTGGAGACACTTTGGTGAACCTTGACAAGAAGAAAAGAAGAGAATAGGATTCCTGGCAAGAGTAATTAAAAGACGGTTGCTGACATGATTACTGGCATGATGGCCCTTGGTATGACTACTTACATGACGGTTCCTTACACAACTCATTACACCATAGACTGGGGTATTCAAGGCACGATCCCATTAACAACTAAAAGATTTCTCTTGCCTCGGCTCTTTGGCTTCAGACTGTGCTAATAATCCGAGACTTGTATAAATAAGTCGCATCATTAAATTGGTACTTTTTGAAAAGTGGTTTTTCCTCCTATTTTTTAAAAGGTGCTACAGGTACCTTTACTTCTACTGCACCAAGTGGTTTTAGGTTGGTTTTTTTTCCCCACTATAGTTTAGGATTATAATAAGAATGTGTTGTGATTTCAAATTAAAAGAATGCTAATTACAAGACAAAACTTTGCGTTTTATCAAAAAAAAATAATTAAAGTAAACAATGACCGGAAATGTACGTTACCGGCTAGAGTATTTGACAATACTATTAGACCGGAACCAACATCTCCAGGTCCACTGACTATATAAGGGAGGAAGAACCTAGGTATTGGGAGAGTCACCCAGCACCTGGTTACGAGAGTTGTATATGTTGTATAAGGCATAGGCCGTAGTAGAGCTGTATATTGTGTTTCCTGCTCACCTAAAGCTCAATTACTTATGCATCAGTTACTGTGTCAACCTTAGAAGATATACCAAAAAATCAACAATTATAGAAACTATAGTTCTCACGACCTGCATTTAATTTACCTGTTTGTTAATTGTGAAGTAGTTAACGACCAACTTAGCCACAACTCGGCACATAAGTAAAAGCTATAATTAGTTTCATTTTCTAATTTATGGTATGCTTCAACGACCTTTACCTTATTTGCGACAAAATGAATTGCTTTGCAACAAAAATAAATTTTCCAAGTAAGATATTTCTAAAAATGAAATACTGACCTGTGGTTGCTACAGTGAAGGCATGTTAGACATATACTGTCTTTAAAAAATAATAAGTTGGTATATTCGAAGCTTTAAAAAGTTAACAGTGCCATTAATGGGCATTTAACTTCAAGACAAAACCTTTCAAAAGCTCTTTGACACCCTAACAATGCTATTAAAGGCGATGCGCCTGATTAACACCATGCCCATTAGCTACTGTCACTCGTGGATGCTTGTTATGATAATGTTAATATCTACACAATATTTTTTTACGCACCAACATTGTTACAGAGCCGATAAAACGTTTTAAAAAAAGACTATCATTTTTATTTCTGGAGGCACAGTTCAAACTCAGTACAATTTTAATTATTAATTAAAAGTTATAACCATCATTTAATGTAAACAGCTCAATTAAAAAGAAAAGGAAAAAAAAACTTTAGTTCCATGAAAAACATTTAGCCCAGACCCGTACACTCGCCAGACAGATAATTTGCAGCAGTGGCGGATTTAGCTATAGGGCAGGGGGGGCGAGTCCCCCCCCCCCC
>MUZC01000915.1:4773-77915 GCA_002072015.1 Radix auricularia
GATAAAACAAACAAAAAGTTTTTGCTAGTAGAATGGGTGGCAAGATTCTAGTTGCCCCCTATTTATATTAACATTATCTATACTATTGCAGCATCTAATTTAGCTTTCAAGCATTATACTTTAAAGAAGCGCGAACAATAAACTAAACACCTTAAAATATAACTCATTTTAATGATGAAATGTTATAGACACATCTTCATCTGTATCGCCAGTGAAAACAAGATGAACACAGACATCACTCTTTACCTGGGAGCAAAGTCCACTGTGTTGACGTTGTAGCCAGCGTAACAGAAACCTTCAAACCCCACAGCTATCGCCAGCAGTGCCACAGCGTAATCACGGTTCTCACATCCAATAAAACCAACCCCAATAATACAGGAACCAGCTCCTAGAAAAGCTGTGTGGGTAGAAATAGGTGCAGGGTCTTAAATTCAAGTTCCACCCATAAGTTGTATGGGAATGTCCATAATTGTTTTGTTGGTCCCATAGTCTTGTAACTTCCCTACAGGTTAAATGCTATAGATCACAGGGTAATCTTACCTCCATGCCAGCAAGTCATTTTAGAGAAATTGTTATGCATGGCTTTTACGTTCTTCTTAAATAATACACTGAACGGCGCAGCAACTTAGGAAGCAGACAACAGACTGACGAAGCAGACAACAGGCTGTCAAAGAAGACAACAGACTGACGAAGCAGACAACAGACTGACAAAACAGACAACAGACTGCCAAATCAAGAAGGCAGTACAGTTCATGCTCCTGACGGCCTTCGCTTGAAGCCCAGCGGATGCTTATTTCGGGTAAAAATTGGCTTCATAAGCTACCAAGATACCACAGCAGATAGCTAGGATGAAGGGGCGTCGATCACAGCGTACAAACAACAACAACGACGTTGTGTGTGACTTTTGCCGTTGTTTTACTGGCACTTCTTCTTTTTGAAATAATCTCAGCTTAAACTATTTATGAGCCGATTCCTGAACACCATCCACCCCGCTTTAAAAAAAAACATGCAAGAACTTAAAACCCTGGTAACCAACTACTAGTTCCCAATCAAATAAAGCTATGATGCACTGTTCCCGCTGACACTCAAACGATGACGTCATCAACTCCTCACTACAACCTCCGGCTGCATAGTGCAGTCTCTGCTAGACATCAAGACTAACATACAGATAAAAGCCTCACCTACGGACTGGAGGAGTCTTCTTGTTGCTGCCGTACTCAGGAATTTTTTACGGAGCAAGTCAGCTAATTGTCCGGCTATGAGGGATGTGCAGAACATTACCATATACGGAATAGCAGATAATAGTCCATTCTAAAGAGGGGGGAAAAAGCAGAATTAAAAATAGATGAAATTATACATGCTTGAGGGACGTAAAAAGAGATAAGTGTCTTCTGCTTATAACTTATTAAGAGTTTTTAGAATACTTTTTTTTAAAGACAACTCCAGGATATAAATAAATTATTTGAGAATTTCATGGAATGAAAGAGAATATAAATTTTACTTTAATTAAATTTGATTTTTTTTTCAGTGTCCTAATTTATTTAAACATCACTTAACATTTCTTTCAATACCTCGGCTATGTCAAACTTGAGAACCTCCTTCATGAAAGTCGGCAGTCCGGTCATCAGTGTGTAGTGCGTCCAGTTGTTGCACACGTGAGCGGTCAGACACACATACAACGCCTTCGATTTGAACAGCGACAACCATGGCACCTTAAAGTTCTGTATTTAAAAGACCAAACTCTCATCACAATAAACTCAACAAATTTTACCCATCAATAAACTCATATTAGAATGTACACAACACATTTTTGACAACTTTTCTTTAAACAAATTTTCATTTTTAAAAATCATATGGAGAGCTGGTAAAAATTTAAAGAGCTGGTTTATATAAGATTAAAATCAAGCTAAGTTGTTGTTGTTTCAAACACAAAAGAAAAGAAAAGAAAAAAAAATCAGCCTGAAATTTATTCTTACATTGGTGGTTTGTTCTCAAGCACATTTACATAAAATTAATTTTCATAATTTCGCAGATAATTGCTTCAAAGGTTTCTGGCAAATTCGTTCTTTCTTCTATCGTTATTCGTTTTTGATAAGTACTCCAATTGTTTTTAGTACACAGCATATTGTCGGGAATTTAATGCGGTTAGGGCTCTAGAGTATGTTTGGTCCTTTGAAGTGTCGCGGGACTAACGGGCGAGTCCAGATGGCCAGAGGTGCGAACTGGGACGTTCAGATGTTACCTCGCTTGAATTGGGAATCAATGTCCGGCATCCTTCCGTCTCGCGAGACGATGGTGCATCACCGTTGGGTTGGGTTGCATTTCCTCGAGTGACTGTGCAGTCCTATCCTTGAGTGACAGTCTTTGCCACAGTTTTTACACACGAGTTCTGTGCTTCCAAATGTTTTGGCCTTTCTCCTAGCTCTTCTGTCTGCAGCCTCCTCCATTCTTCGCTCCTCGGCTACTATGACGCCCTCTTTGACAACTGTGCGCCACGTAGATCGGTCTTCTGCCTTACACTCCCAGTCACTTGTATGTATTTTGGCTGCTTTCATGTCCCTTTGACAGACATCTTTAAATCGCAAGCGTGGGCGACCTGTTTTCCTCTTTCCTGAAGCAAGTTCACCATATAGGAGATCCTTCGGGATGCGGCCGGGGCTCATTCTTTTGACATGTCCTAGCCACCTCAGGCGTCTTTCACTAAGAATTGAGAACATGCTTTGGGTATTGGCACGCGTTAGTACCTCACTATTAGGCACTTTTTCTTGCCATTTAATACCAAGGATGTGGCGCAAGCATCTCAAATGGAAGCTGTTAAGCTTACGCTCTTGTGATGTATAAGTGGTCCATGTCTCGCTCCCATATAGTAGTGTACTGGTGACACAGGCTCGATAGACGCACAGTTTGGTTTTCTCCGTTAGCTTGGTGTTTTGCCAGACCCGCTTATTTAGTTTAGCCATTGTTGCGGCTGCCTTGCCAATTCTGCTGTTTATTTCTTCTTCAATGGACAGTGTATTGGAGACCTTGGATCCCAAGTAGGTGAAGCTGTCCACAACCTCCAAGTTTTCATTATCGATATTTATGGTAGGAGGAGGTCGAGTGTCTTGGGCCATGATGTTTGTCTTTTTCAAGCTGATTTGCAGACCAAATTCTTTGCAGGCATTGGAGAAGCTTGACACGAGTTGTTGCAAACCAGATTCTGTATGTGCTGTTAGTGCCGCATCATCCGCAAATAGTAGCTCTCGAATTAGGACATCCGTCGTTTTGGTCTTGGCTCGGAGGCGGGCAGTGTTGAAAAGTCCTCCATCAGCTCTGGTATGTAACCAGATTCCCTCACTGCTATCCTTGAATGCGTATCGAAGAAGTACAGAGAAGAATATTGCGAAGAGTGTTGGTGCGAGTACACAACCTTGTTTAACTCCGCTGCTGACAGGGAAGGCCTCTGACTTAGCTCCATCGAACTGTACTGTGCCAAGCATATTTTCATGGAACTGTCTGATGATGGCAAGTAGGTGAGGGGGACATCCAATTTTTGCCAGTATTTGGAATAGCCCGTTGCGACTAAGTCGAAGGCTTTTGTAAGGTCCACAAATGCAATGTATAGTGGCATCTGCTGCTCTCTGCATTTTTCCTGGAGCTGTCGTATGGAGAACACCATGTCTATGGTAGACCGACCGGACCGGAAACCACACTGAGATTCTGGATAGACGCGGGATGCTAGGCTTTGTAAACGTTTTAGTATAACGCGGGCAAAGGTCTTTCCTACAATACTAAGGAGTGAAATGCCGCGATAATTATTGCAATCACTCCTATCACCTTTGTTTTTATATAGTGTCACTATATTTGCATCCTTTAGGTCTTGGGGGATGTAGCCCTGTTCCCAGCAGAGGGACAGAATCTCGTGCAATGGTTGGAGTAAAGCTGTCTTGCCACTCTTTAGAACCTCTGGTGGTATTCCATCATTCCCAGGCGCTTTTCCACAAGCTAGACTGTCAATTGCTTTGCTCAGCTCTTCCTGTGTGGGCACGACATCAAGTTCTTCCATGAGTGGCATATCTGGGATGTCATCTAGAGCGGTGCTGGAGACTGTGGTAACTGTTGAATACAATTCCAGATAATGCTCAACCCACCGTTTTAGCTGTGCTGCCTGGTCTTGAATAATTTCTCCATTTTTGGACTTTAGGGGAGCAGCTTTTGACGTCAAGGGGCCCGTTGCCTTTTTGATGTTTTCGTACATGACTTTTGCATTGCCCATGTCTGCAGCTGATTGTATACTGGAACAGAGCTTAAGCCAGTAGGTATTGACACATTTACGTGCAACCTTTTGGGCAAGTGACTTAGCTGTTTTTAAAGCATGCAAATTGTCAGGTGTAGGCTTTTCCTTGTAAGCCATAAGAGCTTTCCTTTTTGCTTCAGTGACGGGTTTCATCTCGTCCCAATGTTCATCAAACCAGTCCGTGTTTTTGTGAGATTTTTTGCCAAAGGCTTGTATTGCGGATGTATAGATTGTGTCTCTCAGTTGCGTCCATTTGGAGTCAATGGTGACACATGGGGACATCTTTGAGAGACTTTCCTTCACCTTGTCTTTGAACAGCTGCGCTATCGCAGGGTCTTTCATGCAGGAGGTATTGATGCGTGGACTTCCCTTTTTCTTTGTGTGGTACGAGTTTTTCCTCATTATTCGTACTTTGCTGGCGACAAGGGAATGATCCGTGTCACAGTCGGCACTGTGATAGCTGCGAGTGAGTAGGACGCTAGCTAGTTGTGCACGCCTGGTGATAATGAGGTCCAGCTGGTGCCATTGGTGGGATCGAGGGTGTCTCCAAGATACTTGATGTATATCCTTGCACTTGAAGAAAGTGTTGGTCACACACAAGCCTCGTGAGCAGCACAATTCCAGAAGCCTTTGTCCATTTTCATTTAACTTTCCTCTTCCAAATAGTCCAAGGCAGGTGGGCCAGGCTTCGTGGTCGCTCCCCACTCTAGCATTGAAATCTCCTAGGAGATAGATTGCCTCGTCTTTGTGGATGCCGGCTATTGCCTGGTCTAACGCTCCATAGAACTGGTCCTTCTCTTCCGGAGTTGAATAGAGTGTTGGGGCATACACACTAAGAATGTTTGCTGGGCCCGCAGTTGTTCTGAGTCTTAGAGTGAGGATCCTCTCCGTGCCTGATGACGGTGGTTCAATGGATGGTAGAAGAGTGTTTTTAACAGCGAAACCCACACCATGCTGTCTAGGTTCGTCTTTCGGTCTGCCTTGCCAGAAGAAGGTGTAATTGGCCTCTTTGAGTGAACCGTTGTCTGGGAGCCTGGTCTCCTGAAGGCATGCTATGTCAATCTTTAGCCTTTTAAGTTCTCTATCGATTATTCCTGTCTTCCGTGTGTCGTTTATGGACTGCAGATCATCAGTGATGCCGGGACACATAGTCCTCACGTTCCAGCTAGCGATTCGAAGAGCTGGGGTCTTCTTTTTCTTTTTTGTATTTCTTGGTGCAGGGCTTAGTGGCCCACTTGTTGAGTGGTACTCTAATCTCCACGCACCCAGTGGAGAAGGCAGGCCATGACGGGATAGCACCTATTTGACTGGGGGCTGCCCAGTTTGAGGCGGGCGGTAGCTGTCCAGTGAGACATTGGTAGTCTCTCCCACCGTCGGAAGCAGCCCCTGGCGCCTAGCTCTACGTCAATTGAGCTTTGGCTTATAACCGGTAACTGCTGCTTCCCGTGTTTTGTCGACACCTTGCGGCGACGCTGGAGTGTCCTCTCCAGAGGTGATGCAAGCCTGGGCGGGTAATATGGAGAATTAGCTGCTGCCCATACAGCATATCCCCCCTCTCCACGTCAATGGTGTAACCAAGGGAACGACTTGCGTCGATGCAGCTTGGCTGCCATTGGCGTCGCAGGAGCTGCCGGTATGTACATAAGTCTTATGTATAGACCGCCTGTAGGTGCTCCAATTCCTGATTTTCTTTCAGGGTTTACTCCCTTAGCCTTTCCCGCAAGGCAGGTATAGCCGCAAGGCAGCGGAGGATTTGTATTCGGAGTTTCCTTCTCCTAGATGAACTACCAGCCAAGGTTTTAACGAGCATCATCTACCCGTAGGGGTGCCAGAACCGGGGTTTGAACCCGTGACCGATTTTTATTTTTATTTTAGAATTGTTTTTGTACCGCAGCGCACTAACACTTTGACCACCGCGCTTTAATAAAGCTTTTTAATAAAGCACTTTAATATTTACCTGCTAAAGTTGGGATCCTCATTCATGTCACAAGTCCATAGTGTCTCTTCATTCAAGCTATCAGCAAGTTCTTTCCTGAGCTTTCTCCATTTCAAACAGTTAAGGTTATCACATTGAACCCACGCGATAGATGACAGCTTGTTTCTAAGGATCATTGAGTACTGTGTTGCCGTCTTGAAGTGTGTTATTCCTGCTAATCACCACTGTAACTCCTTTTCAACATGCCACCACAACGACAGCGTTCTGCCGTCGATATTGAAGAAGCTACGCAGCGTATTAATGTAAGGCGTCGATAACTGCGTCGCAACAGGTCACAGGACTACACCACCGGTCAACGGGAAATACACGCACAGCTTTAACGCATGGGCCGTGCTGCACTAACAGATCAACAAAGAAGCAAAGTAAGGGAAAATGATCGTCTTGCACATTGACGCGCCAAGCATATCGCAGCAACACCGTCGGCGCGGAAATGAACAGGTTTGACGAAAAATTACACGTACCGCATACAGTTGCGGCCATCTCAATATACAATGAGAATATTGCAATGTTTAATACTTCCTTGCCGAAAGGTCCCAATTCAAAAAAAATAGTTATTGCTGCTTGAAAAACAAAGTCCACTTACAACCAATCCATGCCTCTCCTTTAATTTAGAATCTCACGACAGACGTTCAACATCAACAACACAAAGATTATTTGCTTTCATGGGCTCGCAACCTTTAATACATTACAGGTCTCTGAACAATGACAGAAGGACTTATAGGATTAGCATTCTTGACCCCAACCTTTAACCAATGGTATATCCTTTACTATTTCCTTTCGGCGAACATATTGGCGACTCAAGATTTAAAGTTAATGAACTACCACTCTGCAACATTACAAAACATTCCACGAAGGGCCCCAGCCGTAAATCATAGGACAAGCATAGCACAAATGCAACACTATAGTCATAGATTTGCTATCAGATATGGATTTAACCCGTTCCTTATTGCATGAAAACTGACTCAGCAATACTTCGTGGATGCATACGTCAAAACTGAGTGCAACAGGCATAATTACATTAGACAAAATCAAACAAATTTGAGTGTGGCACATTTACCGGCTTAATGGATTCCATTCATACTACAGCAGCCGATAAAAGTATTCTTCCGGGAAAACCTGTTAATCTTCCTTCATCTTTTCACGGAAGCCCCAGAAATATGGCTCAACAATACCAGGATGCAATGGCCATTCTTGAATATGCTAACCATTATCCTGTCGAGTTCTTAAGTGGACTTTCGCCATCAGGAATGCCTCAAAATATCTTAAGTATAAAATCTGGAGCAGTTATCATTCTACTACCAATTTGAACACAAAGAGAGGAATTCGTAATTGGACCCGATTAGTGGTACTTTCATTGAAACAACACATCATCATTGCCAAATACTTACTGGCCGTACGGCAGAGACAACCATTTTTATTCCAAGTCAAATTGGGAATCAAGGAACATAGAAACCGCGAACGATTCTTTGAAGACGAGAACATGGCGGGAGCTTGGACTCTGGCGAAGGATGAAAGGAGCCGACGAGGAAAAGGGGGGATTACTGACCATGACGGGTTACGTCAAACAACCATGCACCGTCTTATCTAGGGGAGGTACAAGTTTATTGACATTTTGACTTTCGGACAGCGGAGTCTGGGGGCGGAGTCTGACAAGTAAAGACGGACGCTCGGACTCAGACTCGGACACACACACACGGACAGATGGACTGTGATGGAGATAGGTACAAGTGAGAGATGTAGCCATGGGTAGAGAGAATGATAGTTGACGAAGTAAGGTAATAAACACATATTTTAGTTGTTCTTGACTCGTTGAATTGGTGTTTAAATAGTAAGTAACCAAGTGTGTGCAGATTAGAGAATTATAGTGCAAGTACATAGAGACAATTAACCTAAGAGCAACTCAGGAGCTTCAAAATATTCCTGATGCAAATGATAAGAATGGTCGCAGGCCGTAATTTCTGTACATGTCGATGATTATAGACAGTCAGAGACCTTACAACTCAGGACTTTGATGATGATCAATAGCTAAATTGTTATTAAGATCTGAGTCTCATTGATTTCGTAACTTCCAAATAATTGTATTTCTCTGCATTGAACTATTCATGACGATATGGCAGATCAAAGAGTGCCATCTAATGATGGTATGGCAGATCAAAAAGTGCCATCTAATGATGGTACGGCAGTTCAAAGAGTGTTATCTGTTGATGGTATGTCAGATCAAAGATTGCCATCTAATGATGGTATGGCAGACCAAAGATTGCCATCTAATGATGGTATGGAAGATCAAAGAGTGCCATCTAATTACGGTATGGAAGATCAAAGAGTGCCATCTAATAATGATATGGCAGTTCAAAGAGTTCCATCTAATGATGGTATAGCAGATAAAAGAGCGCCATCTAATGATGGTATGGCAGATCAAAGAGTGCCATCTAATGATGGTATGGCATATCAAAGCGTGCCATCTGTTGATGGTATGCCAGATCAAAGAGTTCCATCTAATGATGGTATGGCAGACCAAAGAGTGCCATCTAATGATGGCATGGCAGATCAAAGAGTGCCGTCTAATGATAGTATGGCAGATCAAAGAGCGCAATCTAATGATGGTATGGCAGACCAAAGAGTGCCATCTAATAATAGTTTGAAGCCTCTAACCTCTGGTGCCTCGTTTCTGCCTCTCGTTGAAATGATGTAATCCTTCTCAGCCTCGGAGATCGTCGGATGAGATTCTGGACTGTCCTCCACCACAATGAACCAAATCAGCACCCAAATCAGACACCCACCACCTGGAAAAACAGACAGAAGTTCACTTCCGGGGCATTAATCAGGAGCAAGTGTACGAAGACAATGTTTTAGAGTAGCCAGTGACGTGTCACCCAACGGTCATATCATCTACATAAGCATGGGTTGCAGTTGCCACTTAGGCTTTAAACACCTGTCACACTCTCGTCACAGAAATTTTGTATCAACTGTAACCATGTGTCACAGTCCTCTCACAGACGTATTGTCTCAACTGTACCTACCTGTCACACTCCTGTCATAGAACTCTTGTCTCCACTGTACCTACCTGTCACACTCCTGTCATCCAACTCTTGTGTCACCTGTACCTACCTGTCACAAAACTCTTGGCTCATCTGTACCTACCTGTCACTTTCCTGTCACAAAACTCTTAGCTCACCTGCACCTACCTGTCACACTCATGTCATACACCTCTTGTCTCACCAGTACCTACCTGTCACACTCCTTTCATACAATTCTTGTCTCACCAGTACCTACCTGTCACACTCCTTTCATACAATTCTTGTCTCACCTGTACCTACCTGTCACATAGAATATCGAAGGCCATCCACCATCAAAGCCATGGACACAAAGCCATCCTGACAATATATAGGTCACGATATTTCCCACATGTTGGCCTGCAACAAAATAGAATTTAAGTAGGAAATAATTTATGTACGTTTTATTTCAACTTCAACGCTTGCATTTATTTAGTTAGTTATACTTCTTACCGTATTCTGAAACTGCCATAAACTCACACGAATTTAGACAGCGACTACCCTGTAGATCTATATGTTAGAGCATCTCTAAAGGTGATTTTTAAAAAAAACACTAAGACTTTGAAGAACATTGAGAAAATGTCTTTAATTATGAAAATGATTGCACCTCAACTGTTATTTGTTTCAGAATGATTGTATTTAAACTTCCGGAATCAACGGAGAAGGTAATGTAATTTGCTGAAATGAAGTTTAAGAATACTATGAGAAAATATAACAATTTAAAAAAAATAAAAATACGCCATGTTAAATTTTCGATTAAATAACTTTGGCTAAATATTTTTTTACTTTAAAAAAAAAATAAAAAAAAAAATTATTATATGTTGACACAAATTATTGATACGGTTTTAAAATAAACGATACAGTTTTAAAAATAATTGTACAGCGCCCATTAGCACAAGTTTGGCTTACTTGGTGTTTAAATGTGGCATATATTCACGTGAAACACATCACACAGGTGACGCGCTGCCGTGTCAAAACCGGTGTGTTAATTTTTTTAACTTGAAAAGTTATTCTTTGCAATTACTAAAAAGCACTGGTCTAACGTAGCAAAGATTATGACAGACTCTCGTGGACTCTCAATAGTCTTTTGTGAAATTTTTTTACAATGATTTAGATCTCTCTTTTTTACAAATACTCACCAGCAAATGTAAAGGATGACAACCGTGTTCTCTCTATAGGTGGCGCCCAGCGTCCCCAAAGCGTGTGCATACTTGGAAACGCCGCACCCTAAGATGTTTCAAGATTCATTTTTATAATAAAATAGTATTACTAAAATGGTTCGTAATTTAAGAAAGCTGTGCATGTTATAGAGAATATTGCTTGTAAAAAGGGGAGTATTTTAAATTGTAATGTTTGCCATTCAATAAATATATATTTTATATACGTTTATATTCATAACCGCTAATTGTAACACACTTTAATTTCCTTTTACAATTTTAAAATCAACTATGTTTTCCAAGACGCTGACATCCACCCACCTACATACATACACATGCACACAAAAAGCACTTTGTGCCACCAATTTATCATGATCCTTAAAACAGATCCCGTCAACAGAATTACGACTCCAATCTGATCCACCTGTAACCCACCTCAGCGATCCCCATCAGGATTCTCAGAGCGAGCACGCCCCTGTAGTCCCACCTCGCCGCTACAGGCACCAGCAGAGTAAAGACAGCGGTCAGACCGACCCCGATGCCAAGGACCTTCTTGCCCCCAAACCTTCCCGCCAACCAGCCCCCGACAACCTGGGTTGTGATGTAGCCGTAGAAAAACGAGGACAGCATCAGAGATGTCGTGGACTTGTCCCAGTCGAACTCTCCTCTCTGTGGAGGGAAAGAAATTATTGGTAGGGTTTCTTTTTGGATATTCTATATTTTTGTCCCTCCCTTAAAAAACGTACAGATAGACGCAAAGAGACTTAAATATTCTTAATTACTTCCAGCCAAACAAAATATAACAAACAATTTACTGGTGCTAGAGGTAGAAGATATTTTTTTAAAAAAAAATCTTTAGAGTTAAATCTTTTCTGTAGGCATTCTGTATGTTTTAATTATTCTATATCTTCCTTTATCATTGTCATATATATACTCTGTCTACATTTATCATTGTCATACAGACTCTATACAGAAATTATAGGATGTTTTTATTATATTTTAAATTGACATTAGAGAGCAGTCCCTCGAACAGATGCTATATCCAAGATCAGATTAAGCAGAACTTATGGGACAAAGAATTATCAGGTCTAGAGATCATTCTGTATTTAGAATATATCCACAGGAATTTGTCCACACACTACTCCGCTGGAAGAAAGAAATGGAAATTTAAAAATGGAAACCATGAAGTCATAAAAATCATTCAATGCTTCTAAACGAAACAGAAATATATGTTTTTATTATTAGTGAAAGAATGTCAACAAAGAATGTCAACAATGAAATGCAATCAAAGAAGAATGGCGGATTATAGTCCATAAACATCACGCTAGATGGAATTTTCATTTATAGATTGCCAATAATTTGGTAGCTATAAATTCATTGTTACCAGTTGACTTAATGCAAGAGGCGTCACTAGGGTTGCTGTCACCCAAAGCAGTAGTTCATGGTGACTTACCATATAGACACCCCCTCCCCGAGTCTTCCCGTACCAAATAACTGAAACATATAGACTTTATAGTTTGTTGTCGCCCCTTGTAAAGGTGTTGTTAGCCGGTGCGGTCTGCATTATCTAGTGACGTCTCTGCTTGAATGGGATTTTATGAAAGCTTTAAAAATTAAATGTTAGTTCTTAAACTCATAGATAGCTGTGAAATTCATTTGTAAATCTCAAATTCAATGATAGGGGCATAATTGTCGAGTAGCATACGCGCTCGGCTGGCGTACCGTTATCACGGGCTATAATCCATTAGAAAGCAAGAATTTGTTTTCGGGTCCAAGGGCGTCCACGAGTCGACCCAACTATGTTTGGGTACCTAACACTTGTTGAGCAAAAAAGGTGGCTGGGTAATGTGTGGAACCCGCATAGCCGTGGCTTGTAAACTTTGCCGCGTGGTCTGTGGACGCAATAATCTTCTGCATTAGACAAGCGTTTTTCTTTTTATTAAAGGGAGTTTGATTTTCTAAATAATGCCTTCGAATCTTATAAAGACAATTAAATATAAAATAAAGAGAAGTTGGATCACTTTCACCCACAAACCTGCGTTCTTTCCTTGTTGGACGACTCATATATACACGTGTTGGCGCTGCTGACGTTCGTCGTGTTGGTTTGGTTGGCGTCCTCTCGCACCATACATACAATCCCGACACTGATGTTGACGCGCAGAGAGTAGATGAAGAAGAAGCCGACCATCCCGACGTACGCGACTTTCCATCTTTTGGAGCACAAAAGTGGGACTGGAAGAAAGAAAGAAAGAATGACGGCTAGTGGGTGTAAAGGGACATATATTTTTTTAAAGCGTGGGTAGGAGGGGTGGGGGCATGAACTCTAACGTAGAAGAGAGTGATGCGTGGGGTGGGGGCATAAACTCTAACATAGAATAGAGTGATGCGTGGGGTGGGGGCATGAACTCTAACATAGAATAGATTGATGCGTGGGGTGGAGGGTTTGGGGCATGAACTCTAATGTAGAAGAGAGTGATGCGTGGGGTGGGGGCATGAACTCTAACGTAGAAGAGAGTGATGCGTGGGGGCATGAACTCTAACATAGAAGAGATTGATGCGTGGGGGCATGAACTCTAACATAGAAGAGATTGATGCGTGGGGGCATGAACTCTAACATAGAAGAGAGTGATGCGTGAGGTGGAGGGGTGGGGACATGAACTCTAACGTAGAAAAGAGTGATGCATGGGGTGGAGGGGTGGGAGCATGAACTCTAACGTAGAAGAGAGTGATGCGTGGGGTAGAGGGGTGGGGGCATGAACTCTAACGTAGAAGAGAGTGATGCGTGGGGTGGAGGGGTGGGAGCATGAACTCTAACGTACAAGAGAATGATGCTGAAAGAATAACGGAAGCTAACAATTGGAAGTGAAATGATTTACCGCACTTATCGTGCGTATAACACGCGGTAATTTCCCCTATAAATTGGGGGCAAATGATGTATGCGTGTTATATGCCGATATAATGTTGATTTTTTCCCCTGAAATTTCACTCTTAAAATGAAGGTGCGTGTTATACACCGATAAATACGGTAATTGCAAATGAAATTGTATATAAACACATTTCCTTTTTAAAAATTAGCATTTGATGCTGCACTGACTACTTTGTGAATCAACTGAAATGGGTAGACGGTTCTGTAACGATTAATGTTTGGTAACCACTGGAATAGGTAGACGTTTCTGTAACGATTAATGTTTGGTAACCACTGGAATAGGTAGAGAATAGGTAGACGTTTCTGTAACGATTAATGTTTGGTAACCACTGGAATAGGTAGACGTTTCTGTAACGATTAATGTTTGATAACCACTGGAATAGGTAGACTGTTCTGTAACGATTAATGTTTGGTAACCACTGGAATAGGTAGACGGTTCTGTAACGATTAATGTTTGGTAACCACCGGAATGGGTAGACGGTTCTGTAACGATTAATGTTTGGCAAACACGTAAGTTTGATAAGTTTTCTTTTTAATGAACTTTGACATAAGAGAGTTTTGAATTAAAATTCATAATTAAATTAAGATGTTTTTAAAAAACGCAAATAGACTAATAAAGGAATGCTGTATGTTCAGCCAGAATATTACACAAAACGACACGTTAATGATAGATTAATATCACTTTCTCCAAGACTATAGACTATTGATTAAATTGTTTGAATTTTTTATTCAATCTAAAAAAAAACATTTTCCTGCATAGGATAATTTTAATTAACAACTTGATACATGCTTGCCTATTCCATGAAATATTATCTTTTATTGAAAGAAATATAACTAGGCTGTAATTCTTAAACTAAAGAATTGTGTTTTACGCAAAGAACGATTACAGAAGAAGGTAGATCAGGCACACAACTACAATAACTTATGTTTTAGCCTTTAAAATACTTTTTAAAAACGAACAAAAATCAGAGAAGAAATTAACATTTAAAAAAATAAATTACGCTAAAACGACTAGGTATTAGACGATATGTTTGAGTATAGAGAATAATAGCCAAAAGATTCCACATAAACTTCGATTAACCTTAACGTTATTTACTTTTCTATTGTGGGAATCACTTTCTGTACAAACTTAAATTTGGAAAATAAATATAAAGAAATTGAAATTTTTATTATATATTTGGTGTTTTTACTTCTATTATAAAAATTGTTATCTCTGTAACATAAACAAAACTCAAAATTTTTCACTGAAAAAAAAGATGTAGATGAAATCTGAATATCGGGGAAATCAAGATCTCAGTGTCGAGTAAACAAGTGGTGGAGCCATAAATTAACAAGAACCATAATTTAAAATAAGTAGATACGAACTTCCCTATTACAACAGTTCACTCTGTAATCAAACGTGTCTTAATGCACTCACCCACAGAATTTTTACGGTATGCTATATCTATACCTTCAAGTAATGGACTCATCCACACAATTTTTACGGTTTGCTGTATCTATAACTCCAAGTAATGGACTCACCCACACAATTTTTACGATTTGCTATATCTATACCTTCAAGTAATGGACTCACCCACACAATTTTTACGGTATGGTTTATCTATACCTTCAAGTGATTGACACACCCACACAATTTTTACGGTATGCTATATCTATACCTTCAAGTGATGGACTCACCCACACAATTTTTAAGGTATGCTATATCTATACCTTCAAGTAATGGACTCACCCACACAAGTTTTACAGTATGCTATATCTATACCTTCAAGTAATGGACTCACCCACACAATTTTTACGGTATGCTATATCTATACCTTCAAGTAATGGATTCACCCACACAATTTTTATGTTATACTAGGTCTGTTCCTTCAAGTGTGAATGGACCAAAATGTTACAAATTACAAAATAAAATACGAAAAAAAGTTCTAATTTCACAAACGTATATAATATTATTGACCGGAACATGGGTTTATGGTTTTCTAAACTGTTTCACTGTCATTTACTTCAGTCCTAGAGTAATAAAAGGCAACATTTATTAAACGCTTTAAAAAACGTGATCTTTTTTTGCTTTTTTTTCTTTTTGTTTAGTGTTGTCTCGAGGTCGGTGACCTTAAGAATTTAGTATGATGGACGGAGGGCTATGTTTCAAGTTTATATCAACCTGTGTCTGACAGTTGGGTAGGGGGGATCGGGGGGATTCGAAAGTCCCCCGGGCCCCCAACTTGAAAAAAAAGGGGGGGGGCAAAATTAGTGTCCGACATTTTTATATGAATCAATACGTTACCACCATGTTTGTGGTGCCACCAAAGAGGTTAACCCCTCCCCCGGGCCCCAAAACCCCTACAAATTCCCATATTCGTCATTGATGTCTGATACGATTCATGTGACGTATCTACTGGGTAAATTGGTTGTTACCATGACTACCATCTACCTGAGTATGAAGGATATTTAGAGCATTTTAGATTTGTTAATTTTATAATTTACAGATCAACATACTGATAACTATTTTTTTTCTTTTTTTTTTAATTTGATGAGTTTTTATTTAATAAAGTAATGCTTTCAGAAACTATATATCTGGAATCTTTATAATATAACAGTTTTAAATACCCTTTATCAACTCGTACAATACAGGTCTCGAGCTTCAATTAAAACAAGAACTAATTGACGTGTTATCATCAAGAGGCCTGGCCTAAACATCGAATTCAGTTCTCTACTTCGGAAATCTACGGTAACTTAATTAGTATACCTGTGTCCAGTGGAAACTCCGATCATGTGATACGAACCTTTGTCATGGTCAACTTGCTTGCTCACGACGAAGGTCATACTGAAGGCAAATCGTCGAGTCAAATATTTATATATTTATGTGAGATTCCTCGAGTTGGTAAAATGATTGTGTCAGAGACGATGAAGGCATCCAAGACTGCGCAGTAGAATTTAGTTTTCGTTGACATTAAAACATCAAAAAATGTTCGAGAGTTATCCTGTAAACACTTTTCGAAACGATTGACATGTGCATTTGAAAAAAGGCTAAACAAATATATAACATATGATGAGCCTTTAAAACTATTGGTCACAACGAAGATAAATGTAGTCAATAATCGTGTTCAAGTAAGTCCGTTTATTATAATGAGAGAATAAGTGAGCCACTCTAAGGGATATCACTACTTCTAGTTTGATGCGTTCATAAGTGAAATGAGAGACACGAGATAGTGAACTTTGACCTTTGGCATTTACAATTATTTGAGACAAATTTGAACAAGATAAGTCAAAAAGCAACAGCAACAATACAGATACAAGAAAATTATATTTTTAGCACAAGGGAACTAGAACCTTTTATGCGCATTACAATGACAGTACTTTTTAAAAATATATTCACGATCGGTGCGCATTATATTTTAAATTAAACACGTTTTACGAGACCTAACTAGAATTTTGTGATTTCAGATTGTTTTGCCCTGCGTATTATAATGAACATCCTTATAGTTATGTCTCGCATATAAGATTTAGACTATAGTGGATAAACTTGGTTTTTAACGGTTTTTAAAAAAATTAATTTAAAGCAATCAAATATGTTTTAATATAATTTTATCTTATCTTATCTTAGATATACAGACGCTCCTTCTATGCAGAAGATAATTGCGTCCACAGACCATGAGAGATGATCTGTTGGCAAGTGATGCAGCGGTCACAGGCCACGGCTAAAGGGGTTCCACGCATTACCCCAGCCGCCTAACTATTGTCTAGTTAGGTACCCATTCGGAGCTGGGTGACTCGGGGGACTCCTCAGGCCGCGAGAACAAATCCTCACCTTTGTGTGGATTCGAACCCGTGACCATCGGTACAGTCGAGAGCGCTACCTCTAGACCACCACGTCCCCATAATTTTATTATGTAAGATGCCAAGATGCAACACACGAAAGGAGCTTTGAGAAATAAATAACTTATGGCGTGGGTGCCTAACACTCCAAAGACCTATTCTTTAGTTTGTAACGAACATTTCTGGCGATAAAACATCGAAACAACTTCTCTTCTGAAGAGCTCCACAGTCTTGGGGCAGAACTCATTTCTAACTGCAAAGTCAACAATTATATTAAAGCTTACTAATTTTAAATTCCATGTCTTTGAACGTGAGCCTCTTTCTGACAATATCCTATTCACAGGAGAAAAAAACTTTGAAGTCCGCCGTAAAAATAATAATTATTATCATCATTTTGGGTGTTGAGATTCTTAAGCAAAAAGGATTAGAACCAGTGGCGTCACTAAGTGGGGTGCGGTGGGGCAGGCCGCCAAATAGATGACATCATTAGCTACTGCCCCATGTCACACCAACCCTAGTGACGCCTCTGATTAGAACCCCTCTATTTGCATTGAGACAACTTATATTCTGACTAATTTAGAGATTTGAAGCTCTCGAGGGGTTATCAGAAGGTCAAAGGTTACCTTTTTCAGGTGTAGTTGATTACGTTGGAGAAATCTGCCTGAAGACGTTTATGAGAAATATGGCCAACATTGAGAACGCCTCGATTGTCTGATCGTGAGATACATGGGATAGCAATAGTATTATCCGTCTATGGTTGGTTGCTTTCTCAAATGGTCATATATATTGCCGTATAGGCGGCTACATTCCCTCCTGGTTGAGGTTAGTGCCCCTGGTTGGGTCTTGTGGTACCTATTGCGTTTTATGAGGGTTTTTTTTTTTTTTTTTTTTTTTTTTTTTGGGGGGGGGGGGGTCTTTTTTCTTTAACTTTAACAGTGTATCTCACAATGTTGGATGATATGCAAAGTGAAAATGTTGAAAACATAACAATGTACAACATACAGCTTCCAACATTTGTAATGGTTCTGTAGATGACATACGCTGTCCTTAACAAGTTCACTTTGTAAAGTCACGTAACAGACGTTGTTTGTATTATCGGACACAAGTGAAATAATTGCAATGGAATGTTCGCCTTGTTTTTAACCTTACATTTTATCAATCGTAAAACTGGATCCACTGATGAAACCCAGATCATCGGACTGTATGCTCCAAGTTATCGCTCAAGTTCACTTTATCACTGGCCACTTGTCCTGTAGATCGTAGATCCCGCCTGTGTGTGGTGTACGTTATGTGGTGGGATGGGGTTGGTATAGAATAGAAGTGTGCAGCCACGATTTTCTTATAGTGACGTTTTTTTAAAGTTGAGATTGCGATGTAGGGTCCCATGTGGTACATTATTGACCCTTAGCTAATCTCAACAAAGCCATAAGAATTGTAGATAAGTTTTCTGAATGAGGAGTCTTTGTTTCGTCAGCTCCTTGGAGTCTCTAATTTTGTTTCGCCCCTAATACCGATTCATATTTTTTATCTGAAAATATGTATCTAGGAGTTCGGAAAAAAAATAAGTTTCTCATCTGTCATGTTAATAAACTTTTTTAAATGTCGATGTTTCTGACACAATTATGTTATGATGTAACCGAATTATATAAATTATAACGAAATTTACAAATTTCTTTATATTATTCTTAAATTATGGCAAGGGATATGCAATTAAGTTACAATTCAATGATGTAAATCTTGCACAACAATGGTTCCTAAACTAATCCAAGTCACACTAAATACTAAATGTAATATAACACTCAGTATATGTGTCACATTTCATCAGTGCAAATCATTTAATTTGTGTAACTGTAACACAAGAACGCAAGAACCCTGTAAAGCGTAAAGTAGATATACATTTCAGTGATATTACTACTTGTATATTACTACTGACTACTGGTATATCTAAGTGTTAGTGCGCTGCGGTACAAAAACAATTCTAAAATAAAAATAAAAATCGGTCACGGGTTCAAACCCCGGTTCTGGCACCCCTACGGGTAGATGATGCTCGTTAAAACCTTGGCTGGTAGTTCATCTAGGAGAAGGAAACTCCGAGTACAAATCCTCCGCTGCCTTGCGGCTATACCTGCCTTGCGGGAAAGGCTAAGGGAGTAAACCCTGAAAGAAAATCAGGAATTGGAGCACCTACAGGCGGTCTATACATAAGACTTATGTACATACCGGCAGCTCCTGCGACGCCAATGGCAGCCAAGCTGCATCGACGCAAGTCGTTCCCTTGGTTACACCATTGACGTGGAGAGGGGGGATATGCTGTATGGGCAGCAGCTAATTCTCCATAATACCCGCCCAGGCTTGCATCACCTCTGGAGAGGACACTCCAGCGTCGCCGCAAGGTGTCGATAAAACACGGGAAGCAGCAGTTACCGGTTATAAGCCAAAGCTCAATTGACGTAGAGCTAGGCGCCAGGGGCTGCTTCCGACGTTGGGAGAGACTACCAATGTCTCACTGGACAGCTACCGCCCGCCTCAAACTGGGCAGCCCCCAGTCAAATAGGTGCTATCCCGTCATGGCCTGCCTTCTCCACTGGGTGCGTGGAGATTAGAGTACCACTCAACAAGTGGGCCACTAAGCCCTGCAACAAGAAATACAAAAAAGAAAAAGAAGACCCCAGCTCTTCGAATCGCTAGCTGGAACGTGAGGACTATGTGTCCCGGCATCACTGATGATCTGCAGTCCATAAACGACACACGGAAGACAGGAATAATCGATAGAGAACTTAAAAGGCTAAAGATTGACATAGCATGCCTTCAGGAGACCAGGCTCCCAGACAACGGTTCACTCAAAGAGGCCAATTACACCTTCTTCTGGCAAGGCAGACCGAAAGACGAACCTAGACAGCATGGTGTGGGTTTCGCTGTTAAAAACACTCTTCTACCATCCATTGAACCACCGTCATCAGGCACGGAGAGGATCCTCACTCTAAGACTCAGAACAACTGCGGGCCCAGCAAACATTCTTAGTGTGTATGCCCCAACACTCTATTCAACTCCGGAAGAGAAGGACCAGTTCTATGGAGCGTTAGACCAGGCAATAGCCGGCATCCACAAAGACGAGGCAATCTATCTCCTAGGAGATTTCAATGCTAGAGTGGGGAGCGACCACGAAGCCTGGCCCACCTGCCTTGGACTATTTGGAAGAGGAAAGTTAAATGAAAATGGACAAAGGCTTCTGGAATTGTGCTGCTCACGAGGCTTGTGTGTGACCAACACTTTCTTCAAGTGCAAGGATATACATCAAGTATCTTGGAGACACCCTCGATCCCACCAATGGCACCAGCTGGACCTCATTATCACCAGGCGTGCACAACTAGCTAGCGTCCTACTCACTCGCAGCTATCACAGTGCCGACTGTGACACGGATCATTCCCTTGTCGCCAGCAAAGTACGAATAATGAGGAAAAACTCGTACCACACAAAGAAAAAGGGAAGTCCACGCATCAATACCTCCTGCATGAAAGACCCTACGATAGCGCAGCTTTTCAAAGACAAGGTGAAGGAAAGTCTCTCAAAGATGTCCCCATGCGTCACCATTGACTCCAAATGGACGCAACTGAGAGACACAATCTATACATCCGCAATACAAGCCTTTGGCAAAAAATCTCACAAAAACACGGACTGGTTTGATGAACATTGGGACGAGATGAAACCCGTCACTGAAGCAAAAAGGAAAGCTCTTATGGCTTACAAGGAAAAGCCTACACCTGACAATTTGCATGCTTTAAAAACAGCTAAGTCACTTGCCCAAAAGGTTGCACGTAAATGTGTCAATACCTACTGGCTTAAGCTCTGTTCCAGTATACAATCAGCTGCAGACATGGGCAATGCAAAAGTCATGTACGAAAACATCAAAAAGGCAACGGGCCCCTTGACGTCAAAAGCTGCTCCCCTAAAGTCCAAAAATGGAGAAATTATTCAAGACCAGGCAGCACAGCTAAAACGGTGGGTTGAGCATTATCTGGAATTGTATTCAACAGTTACCACAGTCTCCAGCACCGCTCTAGATGACATCCCAGATATGCCACTCATGGAAGAACTTGATGTCGTGCCCACACAGGAAGAGCTGAGCAAAGCAATTGACAGTCTAGCTTGTGGAAAAGCGCCTGGGAATGATGGAATACCACCAGAGGTTCTAAAGAGTGGCAAGACAGCTTTACTCCAACCATTGCACGAGATTCTGTCCCTCTGCTGGGAACAGGGCTACATCCCCCAAGACCTAAAGGATGCAAATATAGTGACACTATATAAAAACAAAGGTGATAGGAGTGATTGCAATAATTATCGCGGCATTTCACTCCTTAGTATTGTAGGAAAGACCTTTGCCCGCGTTATACTAAAACGTTTACAAAGCCTAGCATCCCGCGTCTATCCAGAATCTCAGTGTGGTTTCCGGTCCGGTCGGTCTACCATAGACATGGTGTTCTCCATACGACAGCTCCAGGAAAAATGCAGAGAGCAGCAGATGCCACTATACATTGCATTTGTGGACCTTACAAAAGCCTTCGACTTAGTCAGTCGCAACGGGCTATTCCAAATACTGGCAAAAATTGGATGTCCCCCTCACCTACTTGCCATCATCAGACAGTTCCATGAAAATATGCTTGGCACAGTACAGTTCGATGGAGCTAAGTCAGAGGCCTTCCCTGTCAGCAGCGGAGTTAAACAAGGTTGTGTACTCGCACCAACACTCTTCGCAATATTCTTCTCTGTACTTCTTCGATACGCATTCAAGGATAGCAGTGAGGGAATCTGGTTACATACCAGAGCTGATGGAGGACTTTTCAACACTGCCCGCCTCCGAGCCAAGACCAAAACGACGGATGTCCTAATTCGAGAGCTACTATTTGCGGATGATGCGGCACTAACAGCACATACAGAATCTGGTTTGCAACAACTCGTGTCAAGCTTCTCCAATGCCTGCAAAGAATTTGGTCTGCAAATCAGCTTGAAAAAGACAAACATCATGGCCCAAGACACTCGACCTCCTCCTACCATAAATATCGATAATGAAAACTTGGAGGTTGTGGACAGCTTCACCTACTTGGGATCCAAGGTCTCCAATACACTGTCCATTGAAGAAGAAATAAACAGCAGAATTGGCAAGGCAGCCGCAACAATGGCTAAACTAAATAAGCGGGTCTGGCAAAACACCAAGCTAACGGAGAAAACCAAACTGTGCGTCTATCGAGCCTGTGTCATCAGTACACTACTATATGGGAGCGAGACATGGACCACTTATACATCACAAGAGCGTAAGCTTAACAGCTTCCATTTGAGATGCTTGCGCCGCATCCTTGGTATTAAATGGCAAGAAAAAGTGCCTAATAGTGAGGTACTAACGCGTGCCAATACCCAAAGCATGTTCTCAATTCTTAGTGAAAGACGCCTGAGGTGGCTAGGACATGTCAAAAGAATGAGCCCCGGCCGCATCCCGAAGGACCTCCTATATGGTGAACTTGCTTCAGGAAAGAGGAAAACAGGTCGCCCACGCTTGCGATTTAAAGATGTCTGTCAAAGGGACATGAAAGCAGCCAAAATACATACAAGTGACTGGGAGTGTAAGGCAGAAGACCGATCTACGTGGCGCACAGTTGTCAAAGAGGGCGTCATAGTAGCCGAGGAGCGAAGAATGGAGGAGGCTGCAGACAGAAGAGCTAGGAGAAAGGCCAAAACATTTGGAAGCACAGAACTCGTGTGTAAAAACTGTGGCAAAGACTGTCACTCAAGGATAGGACTGCACAGTCACTCGAGGAAATGCAACCCAACCCCAAGGTGATGCACCATCGTCTCGCGAGACGGAAGGATGCCGGAGTACTGGTATATCTCATTTTATCTGCGTGCCATATTTCATCGGTTTATTATCAATTTGCTATAACTATAGCAAACTTTCAGGTGTGTTTTATTATAACTATAGCAAACTTTCAGATGTGTTTGACTATAACTATAACTATAGCAAACTTTCAGATGTGTTTGACTTTAACTATAACTATAGCAAACTTTCAGGTGTGTTTGACTATAACTATAACTATAGCAAACTTTCAGATGTGTTTGACTATAACTATAACTATAGCAAACTTTCAGGTGTGCTTGACTATAACTATAACTATAGCAAACTTTCAGATGTGTTTGACTATAACTATAACTATAGCAAACTTTCAGGTGTGTTTGACTATAACTATAACTATAGCAAACTTTCAGATGTGTTTGACTATATAATTATAGCAAACATTCAGGTGTGTTTTATTATAAAACTAAAGCAACCTTTCAGATGTTTTTGACTATAACTATAGCACACTTTCAGGTGTGTTCTACTATAACTATAGCAACCTTTTAGATGCTATCTACTATAACTATAGCAACCTTTCAGGTGTGTTTGACTTTTTAGATATGAGCCAACTTATTTCTTTCATTTAAAATTTAAGACCAAACATTTATCTGACATAAAACTGTTAATTCAACTGAAGGTTGTTCCGTGGAAGTACTACAAATTTTTTAAACATTACATTGTTTTTTTTAAATTGTCAATTCTTCACATATAGATACATTTTCAAAATTTAAAAACCGTTATGGTTTAAATAATTATAATATTAATGAAATCGACTAGTTTTCATGTCATAACAAAGTTAAGTTCATACTAACTACTGTGCAAATAAAAGTAACATGTTAACTTTCGCATAATTAGCAAACGTTTCCTAGTCAAAGACAGCATTTCAGTTCAGCAGCATCTTGTGAAGCTGTTGTTCACGTTTAAGTGCCCCAGGAAACAAACATCGTCGTTTGAAATGTAAACCGATTAAATAAAGTAACATAAAAAAATAAGGCAAAGAAAACCAAAAAACACAATTACAAAAAATCATTGATACGAAGAAATAAAATAACAATTATCTATTAGCTTAAACTTTTGTCATTATCAGGTGATTTTTTTTTCTTTTAAAGATAAGAGATAATATTTCGAAAATAGAACTTTGAACACTCTGTTTATATAATAAACAGACATTCTGCGTTGATAAATTTTAAGCGACGCACCAAATGAACTTGATGGTAACAAAGATGGTATCAAATTTATTTTAGTAAATATAATACAAATAATAAAATTTTCAAATCAAACTTTTTCTTCACGTGTATAAAATACCCCACGGAAAAACATTGTAGTTGTTGTTAGTTTGCACACATAATGATATATCTGACGTATAAGCAATTTGTATACATTCATACCTAGACTTTCTCTAATTTACATATTTAAATATTTTTAAATTTCTATTTTTAAAATACTTTTTTGTTTGTAAAATAAAATTCTTGGATTTTAGAATTTCAAATAACACACATGCGTATGTGCGAAAAAAATTAATCAATATTTTGATTCAAGAAATAAAACATTGTTGCTAATAAATAAGTGAAAGTTTAACATTCATGTCGAAATATTTTACTTTTTTTTTAGCAGCGGAGTTATCAAACCGCTTATTTGCAAATGCTAAGGCCAAAACAGCGGGCCAATGTTCCATGCACTCGTTCCAACTTATCTAAACACCAAGCGATTATCTAACTATTTGATCTAAAAGTAGATGCGTGTGTTCTTTGGAGTTGAGCACGCCAACCTTATTAGATACCACTTCCAAACCCTTGTACCCTTAAAACTCTGCAACGACCGCACTGCCCAGTAGCATGCGTATATAATAAAAAGTTCAAATCCAGAGGTTCAGTTAGCACATCATATACGTGTTCCAGCGATTTTTTTCTATTAATATTTAGCCATAATTATAGAGGAATAATTAAAGGCTGTCATTTTGTAAACTTTGCGAGTGGCAAATGTTTAAGCACCTATCCAGAGCCAACCCATAGCAAATTTAAGTATTATCCAAAACTTTTAACCAGGATCGGATAGATTAGTTCACGTTATATTTTGAAATAATGTGCATGGTTCAATGCACATCTCAAAAATAAATGCCCCGGGTCGCCGAGAGTTGTTTTCTTTGCCACATATCTTTTCACCCAAAACATTAAACATTAAAAAGTCGACATAGACTCTGGCCATCTCGGCGATGTATAAAATAACTAAAACTTTCGCGGTTTTTCCTTTACACACTGTTAGTCAGTAAAAACTGTTCCTGGGACGTTGGCTGAGCTACCGACACGCTGGCCTTTGATGCAATGAACCTGTGAACCTGGGACACGATCTCGTCGATGTCCGGCCTGCGGGCTGGATTCTTGTCCGTACACCTGGCCACCAATTTTTTTAGCCCTCCCAGGGCCGGATCCGCCAGGCGGCTCATCTGTTCCAGCATGTAGCCGAGGCTGAAAATGTCTGAGCGTGTTGTAGTCCGAGCGCCTTCACGAACCTCCGGCGCCAGAAAATTGTACTTGCTCATCTGATCCTGTGGTAGTTGAAAGGTCAGACCTTGTTTGTAGGTGGCCATACCAACATCGATGTAGCGAATGATTTTGCGCCCTAGAAATTAATAAAAGTTTTGAATCATTCTTAATATTTCTGGGCATCCCCCACCCCCACCCATTTAAAAAAAAAGTTACATCACCCAGTTATAAATGTGTGGGTATGTCACAGAAGCAGTGATCAATAAATATAAGAAAAATTGTCTCCCCTTGAATCAGCCAACAAAAACAAATTTAACACTCATTACTACTAGATGCCTCAACATATACGCTCACATAGACTAAAACATCCACTTACACCTATTCTACTCCCTTCCTCCTTCCACTCCATCACATACACACACCAACACATCATGCCTAACACACGTCCAGCCACACGCATGCCTATACCTACCCACACATCCGGTCCAACACCCAGCTACACGCATACCTTCACCTACCCACACATCCGGTCCAACACCCAGCTACACGCACACCTTTACCTACCCACACATCCGGTCCAACACCCAGCTACACGCATACCTTCACCTATCCACACATCCGGTCCAACACCCAGCTACACGCACACCTGCACCTACCCACACATCCGGTCCAACACCCAGCTACACGCACACCTTCACCTACCCACACATCCGGTCCAACACCTAGCTACACGCACACCTGCACCTACCTACACCCCAGTAGAATACATTACCTCCAGTCAGATCAATGAGAATGTTGTCGGCCTTGAGGTCGTTGATCAATATGTTTTTACGATGAATCAAGCGGAGTCCGGCAACGAGCTGGCCCACTATGTCCAGCCACTCATCATTCGTCAACGGAACTTTATCGGACATGACGTTAAACAGAGTCCGGCCGTCACCAAAGTATTCCATGATAATACAATACTCGCTGGGCTGTTTGCTGACGTCAAACCTCCTCCTGAGTCCATAAAATTTCGGCGTTATGCCCGTCTCCTGTAAAAACATAAGCATCCGGGCTTCGTGGATCACCAGGTCCCAGGAACTCGACTCGTAGAAATCTTTAATGGCCACTTCCACGATCCCATCAAGGAGACCCAGGTAAACACAGCCATAACTACCTCGACCAATTTCAGCCCAGTCCCCATTCTCATCGCAGGCAAAGCGAACCCTTTCCTTCTCGATGGCAGGTACTTTGATTTGGTCCAGAGAAAACTTTTGGTACCCTGATCCCGTCTTGCCCTGCAAGTTGCTGGCTGTGTACTTCTGTATCTGCCCCTGGTTTCCACTCTGTTTCGATGTCACCCGGATTGTTTTCACCCCATATGTTTTGTATTTATTTTGATTGAAAAGCCTGCCATGCACTCGCCGTTGGTCTCCCGAGTCCGCTTTGTTCTTGGGGTCAACAGTCAGAGCCTGGTTGTTGGTCTCGGGCATATTGATGACGCCGGTGTCCTTGTCAGCGCTGCGGGCGTCACCACCTGGCACATCTTCAACCACTTGCAATTGTTTATTTTCAATGCTTCCATCACTGTCCCCATCGTCATCTTCCTCACCATTTTCTTCCTCCTCGTCCTCATTTTCATCGTCTTCGTAATCCTCTTCTTCGTCTTCATCATCGACTTCATCTTCGTCGTCGTCATCTACCTCGCCATCATCACCATCATCGTCAACACTTTCTTCGCTTCGTTTCTCTTCTGTTTTTATTGCATTACTCCAAGCTTCTCGTTGGGAAAATTTACTTGCGACTTCATTCCCCCTTCTTTGTACTGGTAAGTTCTTCTCTGTGTCTTCAACGTACCATTGTGTGAATGCTTTCTTACCGGAGGTGTCTCCTTGCCCAAAACATGATCGCGACGCACAAAACGCTCCCTTGTCAGATGGTTGAATATTAGATACGGTCGTGTAGCTATCGCGCTCGCTACATCCGGGCTTGCTGTCTACTCCCGTGCGTTCCATGCCATCGCTACATCTCTCACTGGTAGCCTTCTGTCTGTAAGATGATATGACCGTTGGGTGATCGTCATCCATCGGAAATAGATTCATTAGCAAATCTTCTTGAGGCGCACCCCCAAAAACATCAAACTGGCTTGTTGGCCCACCACCAGTGTAGTAGCTCATAGCGTCCGGGTGGTTGCATGTATCATCCATCTCTTGGCTGTCAGACCTGGGGAAATTGTTCCTCATCTTAACGCTTGTGTAGTTGGACATCATATCCTCAGAAGCCGAGGTGAAGTCATCATCGCTGTCCTGCATCTGTGACCTCACCGAGAGGTGTGTACCTACACGAAGGTCATCCCCAGGCCTGCCTCCTCTGCCGAACATATTTCCGCTTCCGTTAATGTTCCGAGATGCCAGTGTGGACAACAGACCGCTGTGCGGGTGTGGTTTAAAGATCTCATAATTGTTGCAAGATTGTTCATGAATGAGACAACATGGTGAATCACACGAGCGTTTGTGACGTTTGGCGTAACCCCCTGTATTATGTAAAGCCTTGTGCTCCTTCATGCCTTTATCCATCAGAGAACGATCTCCACTGTGATAAGGATGTGGTCTGCCAGATGGCCCGCTGTTGTACTCGACGTTTGAATTCCCGTCGTCCATATTAAGGTCGTCATCGACGCTGGAATTCTCCGAAGATGACGTGTCATATCCGTTGTTAGCGCTCTCATTCCAGTTTTTCTTGATCAGGTCACTGTGCAGGGCGTTGATGCTGCCACTGTCCCAATGCGTTTTATCAGCCCACACGTCCGTGGGGGCCGAGCTGTACTTCAAATGACCAAAGACGCGTGTCGTCATGTACGAGTCGTTGTATTTGACGTTGGAGGCTTTGAGGAATGTTGACTTGTACCTTGACTCATAGTTAAAATTCAATTTCGGATGCGCGAAATTTGGATTGATTACAGTCTTAGATATATAATTGTGGTGGTTGTCTTGGTAATCAGAGAATCGGCTGTTGGATTTGGAAAAGTTGAAGTCCTCACCAGACATGTCTAAGGAAAAGTCACGGTAGTGGTTTCGCTTCCAGAAGGAATGTCTTGTCGAGTACTGACCAATTAGCAAGTCTTCTTTTGACAACTGATTGATCGTTTCCTTTGACTCGGTATAAATCCCTCCCCCTAGCTCATTCCTGAGAAATGCTGACTTAAAAGGTCCTTTGTAGTGAAGGGAAGTAAAGTAATATTCTTGGAATTTCTGGGGCAATCTTTCGGGAGGAGTATCATCAATTTCGTGGAGGGACGGGTGAGATTTCGATTCTTTCAAACTCGATGTGAAGAACCCGGCCTGATCCCGGTCCGCGAAGTAGTTTCTTTCGTCATCTTGTCCACTTCTATCTGTAAAGGACCTGCTCCTTGAAGGGCTTGTTGAACAATCTATCAGATTGTTTGTAATGTATTGATGTTTTGATTCAGTTTTTTCCAGGCGTTGAGATAAATGGACCGGGACGGATGAAAATTTTTCTTTATGATTACCAGCGCTGTCAATAAGCTTGTGCACCTGTTTAGACGACGAAGTGCTGGAAATCATTTGGCTGCTTATGTTCGAGAGTGTATTTTCAGAGTTTGGTTTCGACCCATTTCCGCTGATGTCTTTTATTTTGCTTTTACACTCATTCACAAACGTGTTGAAATCGTTCTTGGACTTGTCGAGAGGAGTGTGAGACTCCTCGATGATCGGTGTCAACAAGCAAGACTCAATCGCCTCGCATTCAGCCAGACTGTCAGCCTCAGCCTCGGCCATATCCTTTTCCAGCTGTTTGGACATTATTTTTCTCTGGATGAGTTCCTCCATTAACCTGCGCTCCATGACTTCATGCTTGAAGTTTTTAAACCCACTCTGAATTTTCTGCTTTATGTCATCCGTGCTGGTTGAGGATAATGTCAGGCTGTTAGACTCAGGCTTCGCCGGATTGGGTGTTAGTCTGTTGGCTATTCGTGACACGCCACACTCGCTAAAAGGTGTTATCTTTGATTTGCTCTTTACCAAGACTGCTTCTTCCACTGGTTTCGCTTCAAAACTCATCCGAACTCTCTCAATTTCAGATTTTCTTGCCTTGGGGTGGCGCTGTTTTGTGGCCAGATTTAACTTGCTCAAGTTCGGCCTGGGTGCCGAATGAGACCGCCGATTATCCGTGGATGTTGTTGAACATTTGGAAACTGAATACCTGGTTTCAGAGTGTTCATTGGCATTTTTATATCTGCGGCTAGTTTTGACCGGTTCTATCTGACTCTCAGATTTCCGTCTGCGTTTTAACTTTGGGGACTCCTCTTTTTTTAGTCGATGTGATTCCTTTTTTTTCTTTGGTGGATCTAAAAAACATTCACTTGGTTCTCTTTTAGTTCTCTTATCTTTCACCTCAGGAGAGTTACATTCTTCTCGTTGAGTTGGCAGCTCAATGTCACCTTTGCAGAAAAGTACCTCTTCGGGGCCAAAATAGTTCTCCATTTGAGAAACATTTACATGGGACGCCGAAGATTTTGCAGACGCTTGCAAAGATTTACTAGACGATCTTGGTTCGGATGAAAATCTTTTTGGCTTTGGGGTTGCTGTGTTTGAGTCGTCTTTTTGAATTTTGTTTTCGGGGCTTTTCTCAAACGGGGGCAAAGCACTTTTAATCCAATCAATCAGCATTTCCCGGTAAGTCTTTGGCTGTTCAGCACATTTTTCTGGAAGGGTTACAATGACCAAATTCGGCGTGTCAGAAATTTTGCAATTCGACTCAGCCATTACATATTGTGCCTTTTCTAAGCTATACGTGTTTGATAGAGAAACCTCCCCTGGGGAGCTGTCTTTTTCCTTCGCAATTATCGTTTCACTTGATTTTTGTTTCGATGGCTTTTCAGGGGATCCCATTTTTATGAAATCTTCGTTGTTCAAAAGTGGTATCGATCGCTGAATGGGAGAGGTCCAATTTTGGAGAGCCTTATCGAGCAGTGACTTAACCTTACCATCAATGATGGACTGGAGGAAGCGCAAGGACGAAGAGCCTCTGTTTGGTGGACTGGGACTCTTCTCAGCTCTCGAAGGCGTGGCCATGTTCAGAGGTGGCTGAGAAACTGTGTCCACATCGTTATTACCTTGCTCAAGGGATGACTCGGCTTTGGAGTGTATATATTTTTTGAGCAGCTCGTCAATTTGAATTTCGTCACTCCCGGTGAACTGTGAAATCGTGCTGCTAAATAATTCTCTGGATGAAACTTGGAATTCTGTAGCATCTCTTGTGTCATCTAATAAGCTATCCTTGTTTCTTGTTAAAATAGAAGTGTCATGTTCTGTATCTATTGGCATGTTTTCGTTTTCCAAAAGAAAGACTCTTTGCCTCAGCGTGTCGCTAGTAGTATTTTGCCTTTTACTTTTTTCTGGTTTAACCTCAGGAACGTTCTCGAACTCCAAGTTGTTGTGTTCACCCTCAACATCAGACGATCCATCAAACTTTGTGATCCACTTGGAGCTGTTGCACTTGTTACCACCATCCATGGAACTACTTTTATCCAGTCCACTATCCAAACTGGTGCACGAATGGCCGGATTTTGACTTAGTTCGTTTGTTCTGGGATGTTTTGCGTCGTTCGGGTTTGACTCGAGAATAAGTGATACGTTTCTCTCTCATAGGTTCAGATTTTGGTTTTTTACCTGGTGCTTTGTCCTTTGAAAAAACTGAATAAGGACAAGTGCATCCAACGCCGTGTTCACCGGGATCGAAATAATGATTCTCTTGGCAGTCATCTTCGGTGACATTGTAACTCTGACTGCTGTAACTCTTCCAAGAACTAAAGTAATCTGTATCCTGATCAGTAACACATTCCGAATTGTCTTCCACCGCGTTCAGATCATCCAGTGCGTATATTTGTAAATCGCCGTTCTCTGTTGAGCCAGATGATTCATCGCTCCTCAGTGCAGTTTTTAAAGCATAACGGCAGCAAGGATTCGCGTCATCAAAGTACCGCATCTCTGGGTCTCTTTCATTTTCTTCGTTAGCTGTCATCGAGCTGCGTGAAGTGACAACAAAAATTGTCACGTTGTCTAAAAAAGGACGCTCCTCACCTGAGAAATCTTTAGAGTTGTTTTTAGTTTTGTCCGTGGGTTGGGATGTGGTGTCCCCACAAGCACCCTGTGGGTTCTTACTTTTCCCAACTCTTGTAGAGCTTTTATCACCTTTGAAAGACTTTCGTAAATAAATGTATCGCTGTAGCTCAAAGCGCCTTTGTTGGCACCTTGAGCATGCGCAAAGTTTTTGATAATTTCTCTCTGACGTCTTCCTGATCCTGGTCTTAGAACTGGGGAGTGATTTGCCGGTGCTGTAAAGAAATTTTCTTTTAGAAAACACGTCATTCTGAATGTCTTTCACGTTAGGAATTTGGTTTAACTCCCCTTGCAATGCTTTGAAGTCGGTTTTAGGTGATTGAGACACATCGCTTTGGTCGTGGTACACAGATTCAGCACTGAAAGAGCGAACACTGAACCGATGGCCGCTGGAACTTTTCGGCTTGAGATACGTGAACCCTTCGTAGATCTTTTTAGTTTTGACAGCCCGAGAACGTGGTCTGTGCATTCTATCTAAGGAATGTGATCTTGTGCGATGTCCAATCCTGTGGCAAGGTGAGGGAGACCTAGATTCCTTGTAGTAATATACACTGTCCTCACTGCGTGACCTAGCTCTCCTACTGCAGGCACAGGAGGAGGTGTCGTTAAAGGAACGACATTTTTTCTTGCGTAGTCCTCTAGATTCTGGCTGCGATCGACTAGTCATTAACTGGAATATGTCTTTGAGATCAGTTGGCGGAACTGTTTTATGAGATAGACTTTGACCTCGTTCGTTCTTCCGCCCTGATTTTGGGAATGGTAAATCTTTATGTGGCTTGGGATCGCGACGGAATTTTCCACGCCTTGGGTCAGACTTATCTTTACTTCTCGAATCTGATTTTGTGTGTAGTTCTGATGAAGTTTTGGTGCTCACTTCAACATCCCGACTAAAGTACTCCACCTCTGTGTTCTCTGACTTGTCACACTTCTGAGTGTC
Source organism: Radix auricularia (assembly GCA_002072015.1). Lineage (NCBI taxonomy): Eukaryota > Metazoa > Mollusca > Gastropoda > Lymnaeidae > Radix > Radix auricularia. The sequence continues at coordinate 37,423 of MUZC01000915.1, forward strand.
CCTGTCAATACTTTGGGTTTGAATGGCGGCATTTTTAGAACATTGGACTTGAATCTTCACCGCCCGTGTTCGCGGCTTTTGTTGGTATTCACTGGAACTGTGAAATTGTGTTGACTTTGGGGTATACATTCTGCTACGCGGTTCCTGTATTTCCTCTGGTTTAGCTGGTGACGTCATTTTGTTTGAAGTTTTAACTTCAACTTTAAAGTGAGTTATCTGTGATTGTGTCCCCTTTGATGGGCTTGCAGTTTTGCTTGTTTGTTTTGAGCTCTGTAGGTTTGGGCTAACATTAAAATCACTAGGACTCTCCAATTTTTTTATCTGAACAAGACTCATATTGTTCTTTCCACTAGACTCTGGTGAGCAAGACACGTTTTTCGTTTTCAACACTTTTTGAATATTGATGTTAACTGCATTAGTTGGGCTGTCGGTGGCATTACTTTGCTGAGGGGATAATAAGTTGTTAGCCGTTGTGCGGTCCTTCAGTTCCTGGACCCATTTCGCTGTGTCTTTTGCCGTGGCACTAGAGAAAAGCCTTAGCGGAGACCAGCTGTTTGCCAAGCTTGCCGCAAAGAGCAAAGCTCTGATGCTATTTTGACGGATCTGCTCTATGGCCTCATCATCATGACCACCGACTGCAAGAGACGGCAACGATCGAACAAGCTCTGTTAGATGTTCCTCTGATTCCATCTGCGAAAACCCAGGGAAGCTCATCTTGTGGGGAAATTCGGAGTTATCGCACACTGAAGACAACTTGGCGCTGTCGGTCGAAACGTTGTCCGTGTCCAACAATCTCAGTGTGTCAATAACGCCGCAGTGATAAGCCAAATCAGAGTACATGAAATCTCCGCTTCCCGATGACGAATTTCGATCCCTCTCTGCATTAGAAGAGCAGTTTTTATTCTTTGAAACGGCGACTGATAAATTTGTGCAGTCTGGGGAGCTCTTCTCGGAATTACTATATTCATTTTCGGGAATGAAATGTCCATGATTGGAGGTTTTGTTCCTGTACTTATTTCTCAAGTCTCTATACATGGCGCTGTTGGCGGACAACGTCTGGCTCTCTGACGTGTCCCCTGGTGATGCCTCAATACGCATCGGAGACTGCAGGCCTCTATTGCGATAGGAGCACTTCGCACTTGCTGATTTCGGTCTTACTTTAACTCGAGGTCTTTCGATAACAGTGACATCCGTTTCATCACTAGGAATAAAAGCACTTCTGACAAGTAAGAACGGATTCTCACGCCCAGTCTCGGGTAACTTTTTCGGTATGTTTAAACAAATATCTTCCGGGGAACCAATGTCATCCACCTTCTCAGTGGATGGATTACACAAGAACATGTCCGCCTGCCTCTGGTAAGGTGAACCGGGAGATAAGTAGTTGATGTACTCGCCAATGTTTCTCACTGAATATTTGTCGCTTACCTGCAAGGGTTGTTCCGGAGTGATGACCTGCCTAAATGGGTCTATGGCTCTTACGTGAACACTTTCAGGACTTCGATCACTTTTGGCAGAGTTGGATCGCGACCTGTAGGTGGATCGGTAGATGTCTCTCCCTCGTTGTTCTTCGTAATCAAAGTTGCGATATTGCCTCGCGAAATGACCATCTGGATAATCGTAAGATTTTATCAAGTTCATTCTTGGAGCTGGAATTGGACTTTTGCGACGGTTTGTGGGTAAATAATCGGACAAAGAATCACAGCTTTGCGTGTTGTCTTGCTCATACTCCATAAGTCTGAGCTGCCTTTGTCTTATATACTGACTGTCCCGCAGGTATTTCTTCATACTGTTGTCTGATGTAAGATTGTCTGTCCATTGCGAACGAACTGCCGACCTTGAATTATTCGACAGAGCGAGATTATTCCTGTAGCCGCATTCGGAATTTTCAGATGAAAGGTTATCACAATCACCAACACAGTCAATAATTTTCACGCCCTGAGGAGAGGTTATCATTTGTACGGTGCCATTCTGAATGGCCACAGTTGTGCTCCTTGAGGCTGGGCATGTGTTCGTGTCATCGGAACAGCGAAATGTTATTCGGCCTTTGATTTTCCGTATTTGTCTCTGTGCACATGAATCCCCAGAGGGGATATTTTTACTGCTCACCTCTTTACAACTATCATCCGAGACACCCTCCTCTGATGACACGGCGTCCGAACACCTTTCCTCACCTTCAAGATCATCGTGTTCTCCACTTTGTTCTTTGTGAAAGCAGACCTTAACGATGCTGTCCGCTTTACTCCTTTTTCTCTGACTGCCTCGTTTTGAAATTCTATCATCCGGGTATTCATCGCGGTTGTAACCGTCTGAACTCCTGGTCCTTCCTTTCAACCGTGCGGAAATCGCGGGTTCGTCTTCACCCGACTCACCACTTGTTAGCTCCCGGCAACGTCTTTTGTCTCGAATGTAAAACGCTTTCTCGGGTTTGTCGTTGTCATCCGTGTCTATGGAGGGAGGCTCATCCAGAGTGCGAGTATCCAGCTTTTCAGAGTAAGACTCATCCTCGTCAGTCGACTCTACTACTTTTAAAACTTGCTCGTTATCCACCGCGCGACTGGGTGCCATGACCCTCTCCTCATGTTCAACGTAACCTTCATGCACACGGCCCTCTGTTGGAGTTTGTCTCCAAGTTGATGTTTCGTACGAGGCTATTGTCACGGATTCATCCTCGCCTGCCGCTTCGGCAGCAACTCGGTTACTTTTGTTGCTGCGCAGACTTGCTTCCATGGCCGCATCCTCCTCGGCAATGCCCCTGCTGTGCTTCGTCTGTTTCGTTGATCTCCTGCTGGGTGAGCTAAGGCTGGACTCAAGTGTCCGACTCTTCGAGTCTCTTTGGCCATCGTAGCTCTCAGCGTGAGAACCGTCTCTTATTTTACTGAACCGCTTAGCGTCAGATCTCTGCTCTGAGTCGCGATATCTCTGTTCACAGCTATCATCCATAGTAACACGACGAGAGGACGCTGGTTGCTGGATGGGAGGACGACTTGAACTGACTGACCTTTTATCGACTTTAGGTAACTTTTCAGTACCCTGAGAATACTGGTAGTCTCTGTAGGGTAGGCCTTTTGAGCATTCATCGGCACTTTGACTTTTATGGAATTTCTCATCCTTAACATCACGTAGTTGATCTATTTCGGATTTTGTTACTGGACTTTGATGGCCACATGTTTTCATAAATTCGGGCCTACATGGCTTATCGATGGTTCTATCATCATCAAAGTTACATGGCTTATCGGTGGTTCTGTCATCATCAAAGTCACATATGTTTCCTCCAACTGGCAAGGAACTTGTGTCAATCGTACATGGATAGGTTGGTATTACACGTTGGTCAAGGGTCTCTGCGAAATTACGAGCACCACTCCATCGCATGGAATCCTGAACCGTTGTTTTCCGACTCTCTGCCACTGTGGTCGACTGTTGCTTGCTTGAAGCCATCGAAGGGGCATACGTGGCAGCTTCTCTGTCGTATTTTTCTTGAATAAAAGAAGAAGATCTTGATCGGGATGATTTATCACGTGAACCTTCCATCGGAATTCTCTGCTGGGAGTCTTCCATTATTGAATGAAACCTGGACAGCTTGGTGGATGATTCGACAGCTGTCTCGTTAACAGTTGATCCACGATAATCTTCATCGTCTAGTCGATCTGGAATCGTGTTTTTTGAAGAGCGTGTTCGGGCAGTTAATCTTTCCTGCATGTCATCTCTGTCTGTGGTTCGAAGTGAGCTTTCATCATCATCAGAAATGTGAACGCTGCCTTCACCTTGAGATGATGCTCTAAGTTTATCAACAGAAGAAAATCTTTCTTGTCTACTTTCTCTAATCGAATCCCGTGGCGTGAACCTTTCCTCGTCAGAGAGCTGCTGAGATCCATCATGTAGGGACTGAGCTCTCGAATATTTATCCACTGAAGCAAATCGTTCATGCCTGCTTTCTCTGCTTGAAGTTAGTCTGCTGCCGTCTTTAACAGATTCAACCGGAGTTAGCCTCTCCTGGAAACTATCCCTGGCTGAAGTTCGCCTTGTGCTTCCTTCATCTAAATTCTGCTGTGAAGGTCCATGGGAAATCTTCTCAATGGACGTTAATCTTTCTTGGAAGCTTTCTCTCGCAGACGGCTGCCACTTCCCCTCCTCCTCATCTGAAAGTTTCCCTCGAGATAGTCTGTCACTCGACGTTAATCTTTCAAGCCTACTTTCTCGTCCAGAAGTTCGACGCGTACCCTCGTCACTCCCAATCAATTGCTGGCTGCCATCTCTTGATAATTTTTCAATGGAACTGAATCGCTCTTGCCTACTTTCTCGAGTTGATGACAGGCGTGTTCCAGCTTCATCGTCTGAAAGTTGCTGGCTCCCTTCTCGAAGCGATGGGCCCCTGGATAGCTTTTCGAATGATGTTAACCTTTCCTGCGCACTTTCTCTACCTGATCCTCGCTGTGGTGTCCCCGCTTCATCGTCCGACAGTTGTTGACTCATTTCTCTTAAGGACAGTGGAATTGACGGCTTATCACTTGAAGACATTCTTTGCTCTAAACTTTCTCTTGTCGATACTGGACGTGTTCCTATTTCATTATCAGAGGTTTGCCGACGGTCTTCCCTAGATGACTGTGCTCTGGAAAGCTTTTCCACTGAAGTCGGTCTACTTCCTCTACTTGGTGTCTCGCGCGTACCCATGTCGTAATCTGAAAGCTGGCGACTGCCCTCCCTTGCTTTGGACATTTTCTCTATTGATGTCTGTCTGCTCGCCCTAGTTGAACCCTGACGCGTGTTCCCTTCTTCATCAGATATTTGTTGACTGCCTAAGATACGAGATGGTGGTCTAGAACTTCTTTGGTTTGATGATAATCTTTCTAACCTACTTTCTCTGTTTGACAAATGTGTTCTGCCCCTGTCGTCATCTGATGAATGTTGACTGCTTCCGCGACACTCCCCTTCCTGACTGCTGCTTCTACCTGATGTTTGTCGCGTTCCCGCTTCTTCTTCTGAAGGTTGACTTCTGCCTCTACGCGATTGTTCTTTTGAAAGTTTTTGTATTAAACTTAATTTATCTTCTATGAGAGCTGACGTTCGTCGCGTATCCATCTCTTCGTCTGAGGGCTGTTGGCTGCCCTTTTGAAAAGATGATTGCCTAGAGAATTTCCCACTGGAAGCTGGTTTGCTCATTTGCCTAGAGACATAAGAACCCCTAGGCGATTCTCGACCCGAACGTTGCGATGAATGCACGCTGGAATGCCTCTCCGATGAAGCTGCTCTGCTGCTTAGTCTTGAGGGGCTGTCTCTAGTCGTTGAACGATAATCTTCTTGGAAGGGTATAGACTTTGAGCCTCTGTATGCAAGAGAGCCATTAGTGAATTCGTCGTCCACTTTAGCAGGACTGTATGTTTTATAAGGTGACCCACTCGATCTACCACTTGACGCAGTCAGATTATCTATCGTTCGTGACGATCGCCTTGATGTGTCAGCTGGTAACACAGTACCATCTTCTTTAAAAGTTTGGCTTCTTGAAAATCGCTCTGTCGCACTGTCTGGTCTTATCGAAGAGCCATCGAGTAATTTTGTTCCCCTAAATATTTCTTCAGACAAATTTGAGCTTTCTCTCTTAAAAGTAGGCATTGAGTCTCTTGTAGTTTTTCTGTCAGCACTTCCTGGTAGTCTACTTGGTGACGGACTTCTTTCTTCATTGGAGCTTTGACTACCAGATTTTAAAAAGGTTGATACTCTGTAATCATTGGGCGATCCTCTTCCACTTTTTAGTGATTGGTCATAACTGGAAGCTCGGTCACGCTGCGTGCTTGGAATAAAATGGACACTGCTCTTACCAGATTGTCTATCTTGTAATTGGGGACTGCTGTAACGCCCGTACCTGGGACTCATCAGCAAATCATTCTGATGATCCTCATACTCCGGTGGGTGAGTCGATCGACGCATGGGATCTTGTGACGCTGCTCTTGGCGCTACGAACGGATTTGTTGTTGTTCTCTCCCCAGTGAAGCGACGTGATTCCAAAACACTTCCTACGGCCTCCAGGTGTCTAGGAGGTGGCATCGGGACACTGGAGATTTGAGTCGAATCCATTCTCGGCGAGCCTCTCATGAAGGTAGGAATTTCTAAAACAATTTTAACTGGATCAGAAGGGCTTCGGGTTTCGTACTCATTTGTTCTGACCTCTCCGCGTGGTGACGCAAGCCGACTCATCTGCCTCGGAGATGCTTCTACTATGGCCTCACTTCCACGCCATGGTCTGCTAGTGTCCTCCACATAGTAACCGCCAGGTCCTTCCCTCTGTGCAGGTCTCTGACTCCCTGGTAGAGGCATGTTTTGGACGACGGTCTCCACCTCCTCCAACTTCCCGGTGGCTGCGGTCTTTACGCTCGTTCTCTGCGACTGCTGTGACGGGAAGGACGATCTCCCTGACTGCTGCATGGACACCTTCCTGACCTGGCCATGGTCCTTGTCCGAGTGCATCCTCTCATCTGACGACACTTGGCGGGACGTGTCATCTTTGTCTTCCGATCGCTTACTCTCATTTTTCTCTTTCGATTTTCTTGATTTTGGTTTCTCTTCCTCTTCCTCCTCCAATTCCTCTTCTTCAGAATCATTCACGAAGAGACTTGAAAAAAAAATATTGTGGCGCATTTTTTAAAAATTACCCATCAACATATATTGCATTAAAACAATTACATTATTGACCAATAAATAAAAAATTTAAAAAATCCTGTGTTCAACACTTTGTCTTACTAAAATAAATAAATCCCAAAAATTGCAATTCCATTAAAAAAATCCTTCCTACGTATTCCATGTAGAAAATTCATTTAATTATTTCAATTATGATTGCCAGTAAAAATGTTGAAATTTAAAAAACAACTATAACATTTTTAAAAAGCCTGACAAATATTATTCTTTTTATGTTTTTCTTTTTAATCATCAACGGTACGCACTGTATATGTGCAACCAGACCACGCAGGAGCTTACACAGGTAAACATACAATTTTACAGGAGAAAATTACCTGTCCATGCCTATGTCGGGTCTGTAGAGGCCAATCATGCCTGGGAATGAATGGAATAAACTGTTCCTGTAGGCGATACAGTTGAGCTGGTCTCCAACAGCCTAGTTTTAAGCATAATTAGAAATATTTTTGGTCGGCTAACACACGACAGTAGAGGTTAATAAAACTTGTTGCAGGTGGGCGAAATGTGGATGTTTGTACTTTCATTTAATTTTTTTTAAAATAGCAACGTAGCGCTAATAATCCCAACAATTACAATCAGAAACTACAGGTCTTTAAACTTCTCTCGCAAATTTTATACCATGGCAGTCAAAATTGTTTTACATGACTTTACACATTATTTTTAATGACTTTCAACATGATTTGACTTTAAAATGAACATTGCTTTAAATTACATCGAACTTTTAGTTACAACGCCATTGTTTCATGAAACTGGTTAATCTACTGCACGGACTTGGTAATGCTGCTTTCAATCTTTTAAGATTATAAGGAAGTTTGAATATAAATCGAAGTTGTTTTTTTTTAATGCGAAACTTTTAGTAAAAACCGTTCTGAAAGCTGCTAAAAATCCATCTTTTTGTATTAAGTTATGCAGGCCCTCGAAAAAACTGGGTATAACATGAGGTTGTGTGATTTTTGTTTTATAATTAATATGCGGAAATTTCCTCATAAACAATGATCCACTACATGGGGATAGTGTTGAGCTGGTAAAAATTAAATGTATATAAGGTACGAAACACACCGAGAGTTACCAAGGAGACATAATAAAATGTGTAAAAGAGATAAAAGAAGGTGTGCGGACATGCAGTGGATAAGTTTGTGAGGGGTGTTGTATTAGCCTTTGCTCTCATTTAGTTTAAAGCGTTTTTTGGATATGTGTTCATTTGCATTGTAAATGCGATACATTGCTGTGTTGCATACAAATTGGAATTTCACATGCAAGACATCCATATTACTTTTAGCTCTTTGGAAAAAAGGTTTTCTATTTATATTCTATAGTAATCAAATACTATCTCTTGTTGGTAAAAAAAAATTGTTTACCTGCGCAATGTTTCCAAAAAAGTTCCTGCGGGTAAATGAAACGCCTCTGTTTGAATCTCCCCATCCACAGGGGTGACGCCTTTTCTTCTTCGGCTTGCACGGCTTGCATGGAGGTTGCTCCAAACAGGGCTTGCTAGTCGACGCTGTATTTTCATTACTTTTCTTACACACGGGATCCCTCGGCGATTTACACAACGGAGTACTGGGCTTTTCCTGTTCATTTTTGGGTGAGGTTTTTTCTGGGCTCCCATGGCCATTGTCGCCGGGGGAAGGCTCTGGTTTTTTCTCAGGTTTGTGTGGCTCTTCTTTGGGCTCAGACGAATCTTCTGGTTGCCATTCCCGGAAACATTTTCGATTGCCCTTGACCTTACAAGCTAAGTTTTGGTTAGGCGACTCTGCTGTCGGCTCTTTAGGTTTCATAAACGACCCACTTTTGTGCTCTAATTCATTTGAGGTCCCGTGGACTCGATAACTGGATGGTGGTGTGTGAGAAGTCAGAGCTCCTGGCTTTGCTTTGGGGGATTTAGGAACCCCTTTTGGGGATCCCTTTTTAGTCCCTGGAGAGCCAGCTTTGGGTTTTGGGGATCCCTGCACAGTTATAGAACCAGGTTTTCCCTTTGGGGAACTCTGTTTTTCATTTTCTTGGGTCAGTGCATCGAAGACGCCTTTACCGATGTTGAACTGTGAAAGATCATTGGGTATGTATATGTCGCCAGTGGGTGTCGGACTAGGTCGACCATTGCCCCGTGACTTGCCCTTTTTTCTATGCTTCCCTTTGGATTTTCTTCCTGGTGACTTCAAACTTGTGAGCCCAATATCCCCAGGTGACAATGAATCAGCTCTTTTCGCCGATAATTTTTTGGAGGGCGAAGATCCCTTTCTTGTTTTCGGAGAGCTCATCTCACCTGCATTTGTTTTGTTGATATTTTTCCTATCAGCGTCTAGCGCAGCTTTTGTGTCACAGGGGACCACGTTTTTGGGACTGTGCAAGAATCTCCGCACAGGGGGCTCTGACTGGGTCCGACTTTTGTGAGTATTTGTGATGGTGCTAAGGTCGTTATCATTGGCGCATATCTCCAACATTCGGTGCGGTGGAGAGAGCTTGTCCAAACCACCCAAAGTCTCAACCTTGGCTTGTACCGTGTTGTGGTCAAACAGCTGATTGCTTGTTGACACGTTCCCATCGTTGCTGGTCTCTGTTAATTGCTGAAGGGGTGGAATGACGTTGGGGATCAGGTTTTCTCCACTCGTAAGACTGAGTAGCCCATCACCGAAATTCATGCGCGGATTGACGAAATTCTGTGTTTTGTCTAACCCTTGCTGAATGACAGCGTCTAAGATGTTGAGGCTGTGTCTCTGGTTCAGGACGCGGCTGGCATAGCTATGGGCGGATAACCCTTCAAGGCTTGATTTGGCGCGACGATGGGTGAATTTCTCAGCCCTTGTCCCATCGAAACCACTCTCGGCCTGGGAGCGCCCCCGGAAATTAGGCGCATCAACATTTCCCGGGGGCCGCGTCCGTGACTCGGAACGATTTCTTTTGAGCTGATCTCCGTCAGCTTTACTTGAGAAACCTTCAACCTTAAGCTCCGTCGTTTTAAAATCGGAGCTGCTAGACCCAGTATTTGCCGTATCTACCCCTGTATCCCCACATGTCTTCGATCGCGATCTGGTCGGGTTTTTCTTGGAAGTAATTTTAAACGTGGATGGTCTAAGCGCCTTTACACCATTGTCCTCCGACATCACGCATTCACTTGGCTCGACCTACATTTTAAGTTGGTAAAAATATACTGACCATAAGCAGATTTTGTCTTGGCTGGGATGTCTAACATTCGTTTCTCAGGTTTGGTCATTCATAACTAAAAGTATAAGGTTTAGAGCGGCCATTGCAGATTGGAAACGTGAAAACATGGAAACGACGTCACCACTTGTGGTGTAGAAAAAGCGCTTTTAGTTTGAGGATTCAAAGCAAAGAAAAAAAAACTTAGATGAAATATGTATTTTGAATTCAAAACATTCTTGTCATTTGTTAAAAACAAGCAGGTCCTTGTTTACTTTTAAACATGAATTTTTAATGACATGTTAAATGGATAACAAATAACCATTTAATAATTTGTTTCACGTTTTTATTTTCACCGATGCAAATCGCACATTAGAGTATTAGGCCCAAGAATAGTTTTATGTACTTTGATTTTAAATGAAGCCTAAATGGAACATAGATCTAAAGGTGTTGCTTGTTTGTTTTTAACTCAGCTAAGTTTTTTTTTACCTCGAGTGTCGACTAATTATATGAGCATTTGGACACTTACACATATTTTAAAAAGAAATAAGATAAATGATTTCACGCCCGAGATTTTAACTTTTAATTTGAAATTTGAATGTTAATTAAATTTAAATAATTGGTTTCTATTTGGTCAAAATTTAAAATAATATACTTTTAATTTTCGCACATAATAAACATTAAAAATGTTTTATTATTATTATCAAAATTTGTGAATGGGTTCAATGTGATATCTCATTAAGCATGTTTAAATTTTAAATTTATTAAATTGTTTTTGTTTAATGCGTAAAAAAGAAAAGAAAAAAACGTGCGTTAATCAGGGGAGATGTTCCAAGCATTAGACATTAGGGGGAGTACAACGTGTTTGCAGTACTTTACTGGAAGAAATAAACCTGGATGCTTCAAAATTTCTGTAGAAAAAGGGGTTAAAGGGATTGCATTTACTTCCCAATGGACACCAAAGTTAAAACTTAACTTTGTTCATTGATATATGTACACATTTGTAGCTAGTTGACGATTCTAAAATTTTCGGCCGAAAGGCCATGTGTATTATGAATGAATGGATGCTGTGTGTTATGAATGAATGTATGATGTGTGTTATGAATGAATGTAGGCTGTGTGTTATGAATGAATGTAGGCGGTGTGTTATGAATGAATGTATGCTATGTGTGTTATGAATGAATGGATGCAGTGTTATGAATGAATGGATGTTATGTGTGTTATGAATGAATGGATGTGGTGTTATGAATGAATGTATGATGTATGATATGAATGAATGTATGTTGTGTGTTTAAAGTTAAAATTTTATTTAGCTACTTTTAAAAAGAACATGACTTTTATTGAGTAGCTCAAAAAATTTGAAAAAAAAAGAAAGAAACAAAATCAATTTAAGTAAATATTTTAAAAGACGAAAGAAATAAGTTTGCACACACACACACACCATTACCGATCACAATGAAAACGTCATAACTTTGACTTGGTTATTTATTCAGAGGCCTATACATTTTGTAAAGACAAATTATTTTTTTCTTCTTCGATATATCGCGATCAATGGCGTGACAGACAGACTGGCCCTCAAGATGCGCTAGTAGCTGTGCACGAACGACAGTGTTGCCGGGACTCCGTGACCAACATCTTCAGGGAACGGCGTGAGCTGCTTACCTCGGGCGGCGTTCAGAAGCTCAATGGCGTGAGTCGTCGTCCCCTTCGACGTCTTCTGGAGGTTGTACGGCTCCATGTTGATTTTGCTGTAGTCCGGCACAAACGTTTTGTAGACCTGCTCGGTGTAAGAGTTGGCGAGCTGGGATGGTTCGCCGTACGACATCTGCCCTGCGCCCGGTAAATCGTTGGCGAAGTGAGTGTTTCCGTGTGGCAAGTTGATCGGTTTAGTAAAGGAGGAGAACAGCGGCTGGGCCTTCATTTTTCCATCGTAGAACCTCTCTGTTCCTGTAGCCCGTATGTTCGCGTGAGGCTTGAATGAACTGGCGTGAGAGTACATCTCTCTTCCGGGGTAGACCCTGCAGCCAGCCTGAGAACTATTAACACGGAGACTTAACTCTTCGTCCAACTTTCTATTTCCGAAACTAGTGAAATCGCTTTCCTTCTTTCGATTACCAATGCACTTAAAATCCTCATCGACTGCGCGATTACTGATAAGCTTGAAATCTTCAGGAGTCGAATGGGAGAGATTAAGCAAAGCTGAGCTTTTGTTAAAGTTTGATTCATTCCGTGCGTAGTTGTACCTCCTTACGTTACTCCACGGAAGCCTGGAACTGTTCGAGTTGGTGCTGTAAGCAGCCGAGCCTAACCGGACTAAGGAAGTTTGTCTCATCTTCTCTGGGTGTTCGTTGTAAAGTTCATAATCGTACATATTTTCATCTCGGTATTTCTTCTTTAGCCGCATCCTGTCCGGTTTAAGCTGCCATTTAGCAGAGTACAGCGCGTCGAACGTTGCTCGGCTGGATATTGTTTGGGCCGTCAGGTCCTTAATTAGCGAGGACATTCGCTCCTTTTTTCTGATCAGTGCAAGCATGGACTGAATTTTGCACATGGTGCGTACGCTTTCTTCGCAAGGTGAAGGTCCACAATCCTTGGTTTTAGGCTTCAATACAGCGCTTTTTTTAAGAGTTTTTTGGACCAAGTTCGACAAACGGCTCTTTGGCTCTCCTCCGTCGCACTCATTCGACATCTCCGGGGCCGTGGGCTTATCGATTGTGTGATTATCACCGCATCGCGTTTTATCAACGGTGCACACATCTTCGCCGAGGCCGTTCGGAAGGTCACTTGTATTGCTGGTAGAGTTGTCACAGCAAGGCTCTGGTTTATTTTTGCTCTCGTCCTTCTCAGCGGCCGGCCCGGCTCCGCAAGAACGAAGAAATGTGCAAGGTGACCCACAAGGATGTCTGAATGTGTTGACTTTCCCTTCAGCCAGCGGCGGACAGTTCGAGTGGAATGAGGGGTCGTTTTTGGGCATCGGACAGGAGGTGACTTCAACCTTCAATGTATCGTCGTTAGGCACCTCACTGGAATAGCTCCCGTTTTTTCTCATGCTTTTCAAGAAGTTCTTCATGTTAAGCCGCTTTTTAAAAAGGTTTTTGTAGTAGTAGCGATCTCCTTTTTCATTTAAGATGCACGGATTTCTCTTCAACTCGCTGTTGCCCCAGACGTCTGGATGGCACATGACCTTGACTCCACCAAGGCACGTAATTCGGCGTGGCTCACTCGGACACACTGGAACCTTTCGACGGATCATTTTCCTATGACAAGAAGCGCTTGTCCTGCGGCAGCATCTGGTCAGTCGCGTGGCCGGAGAAAGGGGGATTCCGTATTTGTCCACATGGTATCGCCCGTGGAATCGACACGGTGAGAACGATCTCAGTAAACTTCGGGGTGTTGTTGACCGAGATGGACGTATGGTGCTCCTGAAGTTGATTAGTCTGTAGTGGTTGCAGAGTTTGGGCAGCGGCACAGCTGGGTTGCAGAACCGGAGCTCCCTGAAGTTATCCACACACCGAGGTATCCTCTCGGGCTCAGGGGGTTTTGGGGGTGGGGTCGGCGGCCCCCAGCAAGCCTTGACGCTCTCCGGGTGGTCGTTGTCCCCACCGTCCTGGAGGTTGTCCTTCGGGTCCATCAACTTGGTATGGTCATCCACGAGACTGGTGTCGGACGGCATGTGGTCGGGGCCGCCTTTGGTCTGGGATTTGTCGGCGTCAGGATCTCGGCCAAGGAAGATAAGCAGTTTGCGGACGTGCTCCGGGTACAGCCACCTGACAAACAAGAATAGTTCAATCAGTGGGTTTGTTGGGTAAATGTACTTGTCTGCTGAGACATTGATTGTATTAGGCGATAAATGAGTGATGGCATGTAAACAATTTTTTAAACTCATTTTTTTAAAATTAAAAAAACAATTCATTGAAGAAAAAAATAAACAGTGCCAGAATCGGACTTGAAAAGGACCTAAGCTATTTGAGATATGGGTGATTTTTTAAGTCCTCATATTTCATGTCGATACCAAACAACACAATCGCTCAATCTGACAATTTTTCGGGGGCCCCGAAGAAAGGGAGGGTCCAAAGTCCAAAGATATAGCTGATGCGTAAATCCGGCACTGAAAATACATATTTAATTTCAGACAAATTTTTTTAAAAAATTTCCTAAGTTCATAGATCCGACAGCCTCAATTTTAATATCATAATATCATTTTAAGATAGGTGCCAACTTTAATGCCATTATTTCATTACATTAAAATAACATGAGTCATTCGAGAAACAAGTCCGTTTTAAGAGTTTACATTTTTGCTTTTCTTTGCTAAACGATTAATTCTGTGCTATTTATCAAAGTTTTCAAAAGTTATAACTTGGCTAGCTTTCTATTTTAATAGTTTTGTATCAATCTGTTATAAGTATTTTTTTACTAGGCCTCTATTCTAAAAAAAAAATTGTTTTGATATACATTTATATGTCTATCCGGCATCCTTCCGTCTCGCGAGACGATGGTGCATCACCGTTGGGTTGGGTTGCATTTCCTCGAGTGACTGTGCAGTCCTATCCTTGAGTGACAGTCTTTGCCACAGTTTTTACACACGAGTTCTGTGCTTCCAAATGTTTTGGCCTTTCTCCTAGCTCTTCTGTCTGCAGCCTCCTCCATTCTTCGCTCCTCGGCTACCATGACGCCCTCTTTGACAACTGTGCGCCACGTAGATCTGTCTTCTGCCTTACACTCCCAGTCACTTGTATGTATTTTGGCTGCTTTCATGTCCCTTTGACAGACATCTTTAAATCGCAAGCGTGGGCGACCTGTTTTCCTCTTTCCTGAAGCAAGTTCACCATATAGGAGGTCTTTCGGGATGCGGCCGGGGCTCATTCTTTTTGACATGTCCTAGCCACCTCAGGCGTCTTTCACTAAGAATTGAGAACATGCTTTGGGTATTGGCACGCGTTAGTACCTCACTATTAGGCACTTTTTCTTGCCATTTAATACCAAGGATGCGGCGCAAGCATCTCAAATGGAAGCTGTTAAGCTTACGCTCTTGTGATGTATAAGTGGTCCATGTCTCGCTCCCATATAGTAGTGTACTGATGACACAGGCTCGATAGACGCACAGTTTGGTTTTCTCCGTTAGCTTGGTGTTTTGCCAGACCCGCTTATTTAGTTTAGCCATTGTTGCGGCTGCCTTGCCAATTCTGCTGTTTATTTCTTCTTCAATGGACAGTGTATTGGAGACCTTGGATCCCAAGTAGGTGAAGCTGTCCACAACCTCCAAGTTTTCATTATCGATATTTATGGTAGGAGGAGGTCGAGTGTCTTGGGCCATGATGTTTGTCTTTTTCAAGCTGATTTGCAGACCAAATTCTTTGCAGGCATTGGAGAAGCTTGACACGAGTTGTTGCAAACCAGATTCTGTATGTGCTGTTAGTGCCGCATCATCCGCAAATAGTAGCTCTCGAATTAGGACATCCGTCGTTTTGGTCTTGGCTCGGAGGCGGGCAGTGTTGAAAAGTCCTCCATCAGCTCTGGTATGTAACCAGATTCCCTCACTGCTATCCTTGAATGCGTATCGAAGAAGTACAGAGAAGAATATTGCGAAGAGTGTTGGTGCGAGTACACAACCTTGTTTAACTCCGCTGCTGACAGGGAAGGCCTCTGACTTAGCTCCATCGAACTGTACTGTGCCAAGCATATTTTCATGGAACTGTCTGATGATGGCAAGTAGGTGAGGGGGACATCCAATTTTTGCCAGTATTTGGAATAGCCCGTTGCGACTGACTAAGTCGAAGGCTTTTGTAAGGTCCACAAATGCAATGTATAGTGGCATCTGCTGCTCTCTGCATTTTTCCTGGAGCTGTCGTATGGAGAACACCATGTCTATGGTAGACCGACCGGACCGGAAACCACACTGAGATTCTGGATAGACGCGGGATGCTAGGCTTTGTAAACGTTTTAGTATAACGCGGGCAAAGGTCTTTCCTACAATACTAAGGAGTGAAATGCCGCGATAATTATTGCAATCACTCCTATCACCTTTGTTTTTATATAGTGTCACTATATTTGCATCCTTTAGGTCTTGGGGGATGTAGCCCTGTTCCCAGCAGAGGGACAGAATCTCGTGCAATGGTTGGAGTAAAGCTGTCTTGCCACTCTTTAGAACCTCTGGTGGTATTCCATCATTCCCAGGCGCTTTTCCACAAGCTAGACTGTCAATTGCTTTGCTCAGCTCTTCCTGTGTGGGCACGACATCAAGTTCTTCCATGAGTGGCATATCTGGGATGTCATCTAGAGCGGTGCTGGAGACTGTGGTAACTGTTGAATACAATTCCAGATAATGCTCAACCCACCGTTTTAGCTGTGCTGCCTGGTCTTGAATAATTTCTTCATTTTTGGACTTTAGGGGAGCAGCTTTTGACGTCAAGGGGCCCGTTGCCTTTTTGATGTTTTCGTACATGACTTTTGCATTGCCCATGTCTGCAGCTGATTGTATACTGGAACAGAGCTTAAGCCAGTAGGTATTGACACATTTACGTGCAACCTTTTGGGCAAGTGACTTAGCTGTTTTTAAAGCATGCAAATTGTCAGGTGTAGGCTTTTCCTTGTAAGCCATAGGAGCTTTCCTTTTTGCTTCAGTAACGGGTTTCATCTCGTCCCAATGTTCATCAAACCAGTCCGTGTTTTTGTGAGATTTTTTGCCAAAGGCTTGTATTGCGGATGTATAGATTGTGTCTCTCAGTTGCGTCCATTTGGAGTCAATGGTGACGCTTGGGGAGGTATTGATGCGTGGACTTCCCTTTTTCTTTGTGTGGTACGAGTTTTTCCTCATTATTCGTACTTTGCTGGCGACAAGGGAATGATCCGTGTCACAGTCGGCACTGTGATAGCTGCGAGTGAGTAGGACGCTAGCTAGTTGTGCACGCCTGGTGATAATGAGGTCCAGCTGGTGCCATTGGTGGGATCGAGGGTGTCTCCAAGATACTTGATGTATATCCTTGCACTTGAAGAAAGTGTTGGTCACACACAAGCCTCGTGAGCAGCACAATTCCAGAAGCCTTTGTCCATTTTCATTTAACTTTCCTCTTCCAAATAGTCCAAGGCAGGTGGGCCAGGCTTCGTGGTCGCTCCCCACTCTAGCATTGAAATCTCCTAGGAGATAGATTGCCTCGTCTTTGTGGATGCCGGCTATTGCCTGGTCTAACGCTCCATAGAACTGGTCCTTCTCTTCCGGAGTTGAATAGAGTGTTGGGGCATACACACTAAGAATGTTTGCTGGGCCCGCAGTTGTTCTGAGTCTTAGAGTGAGGATCCTCTCCGTGCCTGATGACGGTGGTTCAATGGATGGTAGAAGAGTGTTTTTAACAGCGAAACCCACACCATGCTGTCTAGGTTCGTCTTTCGGTCTGCTTTGCCAGAAGAAGGTGTAATTGGCCTCTTTGAGTGAACCGTTGTCTGGGAGCCTGGTCTCCTGAAGGCATGCTATGTCAATCTTTAGCCTTTTAAGTTCTCTATCGATTATTCCTGTCTTCCGTGTGTCGTTTATGGACTGCAGATCATCAGTGATGCCGGGACACATAGTCCTCACGTTCCAGCTAGCGATTCGAAGAGCTGGGGTCTTCTTTTTCTTTTTTGTTGAGTGGTACTCTAATCTCCACGCACCCAGTGGAGAAGGCAGGCCATGACGGGATAGCACCTATTTGACTGGGGGCTGCCCAGTTTGAGGCGGGCGGTAGCTGTCCAGTGAGACAATGGTAGTCTCTCCCACCGTCGGAAGCAGCCCCTGGCGCCTAGCTCTACGTCAATTGAGCTTTGGCTTATAACCGGTAACTGCTGCTTCCCGTGTTTTGTCGACACCTTGCGGCGACGCTGGAGTGTCCTCTCCAGAGGTGATGCAAGCCTGGGCGGGTATTATGGAGAATTAGCTGCTGCCCATACAGCATATCCCCCCTCTCCACGTCAATGGTGTAACCAAGGGAACGACTTGCGTCGATGCAGCTTGGCTGCCATTGGCGTCGCAGGAGCTGCCGGTATGTACATAAGTCTTATGTATAGACCGCCTGTAGGTGCTCCAATTCCTGATTTTTCTTTCAGGGTTTACTCCCTTAGCCTTTCCCGCAAGGCAGGTATAGCCGCAAGGCAGCGGAGGATTTGTATTCGGAGTTTCCTTCTCCTAGATGAACTACCAGCCAAGGTTTTAACGAGCATCATCTACCCGTAGGGGTGCCAGAACCGGGGTTTGAACCCGTGACCGATTTTTATTTTTATTTTAGAATTGTTTTTTGTACCGCAGCGCACTAACACTTTGACCACCGCGCCCCGTACATTTATATGTAAATTTGTGCTAATTCAACGTTATGTAAATAATACTATAAGAGCCGGACTTTGCCGTTAAAACTACTCCGAGTATAAGTGAAAAATAGCGCACCTATGTAATTACAATCCTAATTTCCCGGGGCGCAAATTTTCCTAGTAACACCATTACGACATAGCAAGAACGATGTAACTTCTCGTCATGAAATTCACTGCATGTTCAGGTTAAATATCGAATTTCTGCTTTAGTATATGATATTTATGGAATCGTCTATAAATTAAAAGGATAATTTTATATGCCATACTATTAAAAATTGATTTATTCTTTATTTTGATACTTGTCTCTTTTTAAATTACTTTTTCGGATCGCTCTTCCACATTTCCATAAATGAATTTTGCGCCCTTCGATTTATTTTACTCCATTTATTTGCACGGAAAAACAGAGTGTTAGACCTAGCCTGGTGCTATCATTATTCACATAGTCCTGAGTGTTATAATTTTTTTCCATGTTTATTGTATTATTTAATCTATAAAAGCAACTTTACCTGAAATAATACATGTATTTACAGTAAATGTGATATAATGTCAATTATTGTGATGTGATGTATTGGGCTATGATGTGATGTATTGGGTTATGATGTGATGTGGTGTATTGGGCTATGATATGATGTATTGGGCTATGATGCGATGTATTGGGCTATGGTGTGATGTGGTGTACTGGGTTATGATGTGATGTGGTGTATTGGGCTATGATGTGATGTATTGGGCTATGATGTGATGTATTGGGCTATGATGTGATGTAATGGGCTATGATGTAATGTGGTGTTTTGGGCTACGATGTGGTGTATTGGGCTATAATTTGGTGTATTGGGCTATAATTTGGTGTATTGGGCTATGATGTGATGTATTGTGCTATGATGTGATATGGTGTATGGTTCATAAGCGTTGTTTTTATTTTACTTTACACACGGACTAACAAACCTTCCGAATGGACATTGGTGACAATATTAGGAAATTTAAATGTGACTGTTGATTCGCTTACTTGAAATTCCTATAACGGTCTGTTTGCTCTGTGTATATAATTCTTCTTTCCTTTGGTGACGCCCGGTGCAGTTCCAAATCCCTAATTTCCGTCCCCCCTTTTTATTCCCACCCCCTTTTTGTCCGCATAACCCCAAACTACGTCACTGTGTACAGTCGTTATGGTGTATTGACAATTGTAACTTACAGCTGACCACATCAACATTTTCAAACACGTTATCAAACACATATGGATTTGGTCATTATAACCAAATCAATTACCCCGTCTGCCGCTTACATGGGATACGCCTTGGGTGGCTCGTACAGTCCACGCCTCTGAGGAAACTGAAACTTGACCTCTGTGTTTTTGGCTGCTATGGCCTCCATGGTGGACATCAGAGCCTGCAATGCACGTTGTTGGTGTTCACACAGTTCAATTAATTGATGATGATTTAACATCCCCCCCAAAAAATATATATATATATAAAAATAATAATAATAATAAAAATAAAATTACCTCTTATACCCAATTGTGAATTCAAAATAAATTTTCGTTGCAAATAAATAAAGGTGTTATTTTTTTTACACGGTAGTATTGCACATAACCTTTAGATACGTTAGTCCCAGTGAAGAGAATTTCTATCTGAATTAATTTAACTTTTATATTAGTGTAACTTTATGTTTAACTCATTTATAATTTAATGTAGCCTATACTATATCTTAAAGTAACTGGTAGTTGTTTTTCCTATCTTAACTCGCACCTCTATGTAGCTCATAACTTAAAATGAAATTTGTAACTAAATATGACTTTTAACTTCATGGTTGCGTAAATTAATTTACTCATAATTTTATGTAAGTCATAGACCCGTGACTTTTCATACCTCACTGTGCAACGAAATTAAATTTATAGAAAAATATTGCTAGTAACTATTTTATAATATCAAACCAATGTTAATGTCGCTCTTTAGATATGTTAAAAAAAACAATAATTTTAAATTTAAAAAATAATAATAACACATGTTGAAAATTATGATGAAAATTCAATATGACAATGGAAATGATATAACAGCTGCTAAAAGATTCAAAGGAATGATATACTGATGAAAGATTCAACATGACTACGCCTTGCAACCATATAATATAAGTAGTTCAAGTGCTATAACATTTACTTACGGCCCCCGCGGCGCTGGCTGTTTGCGCTAAGATATTGGCCAGTGGTAACTGCTGCAGCAAACCGCCACTCTCAACCGGCACGACGCCAGTTTCGACCGGCACGACGGGCGCGTCAGGTTGCTCGACCCATGACATGGCCGACTCGCAGATTAAAGTGGCACTGGAGTAGTCCGGCTTCACACTTATGCCTTCATCTTGGTTCTCGTGGATGGTCTCCAGGTGATCTTCCGGGCAAATCAGCGAATGGCACTCTCCGTAGTTCTCGTCATCCGCGCCCTGGAGAGTGGCCAGGATGTCATCGTTCATGGCCAGGATGTCGTCGTTGAGCGCCCCAAGGTCATCGACGAAGGCCATGGACTGCTCAGGTTCCACCATGCCTAACATGCCGAGCTCCGGTTCTACTGATTGTGTGTTTCCATCATCTGGCGCTTGAGTGAGGTCAACGATGGGTTCAATTGAGAACCGGTTGTTTTCCAGTGACTTAATCTGGTACCTCTCGGTCTCGGGGATCGTTTGTTTAACTTTCGCGCCAGTGTCCGGACACTTGCAGATGACGCACGGGTTGCAGACTATTTTTAAATCTTTCCTTGAACTTCCCCTCCTTTCCTTCGAGTCGTCTTTTCGTATGTCTTCAACTGACTTCAGGAATCTGCGTTTGCTCCGTTCCGGGCTTTTGGTGTCAGAGCGAGACCAGTCGTGTTTGCAGATTATTTTCGATCGTTTCGTTGGCAGCCTTTTACCCTCGGCGCAACTGTCCTTGGTCAAAGGTGCCTTCAGACTGACATCGTTCGGGTCAGGCTCTCTGGTGGCGGGCGTCTCCGCCTTCCCATCCGTGGGGCTACACTCTGACGCTGCTAGCTGCAGTTGACACGGCTCGCATTCGTCATCGTCGTCCGGTGGACAGATCATACAAACGGTTCTATCGACTGTAACTTTCGTGTCACTGCCTGGCACGGTGGATGCCATTCCCTCAACATTCAAGAAGGCATCACTATCTGGATAGATGATCTTTCTGGTAGATTTCTCTTTCCCACGAGACCCGTGACTTTTCAAATCAGGACTCGATAGTTTTTGAGTGATGTCAATTAATTCGTTCCCGGAACAGCCACAGTCTTTTTTATCGGCTGACTTGCCACCAAAAAGAGATTGAAGCCAGTTGACCACACTAGGGTACCAGTTTTGTCTCGTTTGGAGTAAACTGAATAAGCTTCCCCGGTTCGGATGGCTTGCCGTGTTGACGACTTGCTCAATGTATTCTGGGGTCGTTAAAGGGTTGAAGGGACAAGAAGATGATTTAATGACCTTGACCATGGGCGAGGATTGTCCGTTGTGCATAGAGGTATACTCCACCCCTTTCCGTATGCGATACATTTTGCTGCCGCAGTATCTGAGTCCGGATTTATTGACCGCGCTTCTGCGCAGTACGCTGTGCGCCGAGTAATATCTGGTCACTGTTTTATCCTCCTTCCCGTACTTGTCGCCACTCGATTTTGTGTAGATGTGTGTGGACGTCTCGATGGAGCTGGACGTTAGAGTTCTATCGTTTATCTGGAACTCGTTGATGGTGCGTTGATTGTGAAAACTGCTCTGGCGTGGACAACTCTGTTTTGACGGGGAGGAACATGCGGCCTCTGGGACTGTGCACGTGGTTTCGACGTTGTTGATTTCCATATTGGAAATCATTGCATCATTTTCAGATATTACGTTTATCATTTCATGCATATCTGACCTTTTCGAATCGGAGCCTCTAAAACTTTCAAGACTGGATGAATTTTGCTCCAATGGCCTCGAGGATAACGTTGTGGCAGACGACTCCGGGCATGAAGACTTTGAGCTGGCAAATGATGTCATCATACTTGGTTTGTACTTGACCGGGTGGTCTCTGGAGCCTGTCCTCGAGCCGAGGGAATTCGAAAGTTCAAAAAACGTCTTGGAACACATCTCGTGAGCAGATAAGTCGATACTGGTTTTGTCTCCCCTGCTTTTACTTAGAGATCGAATCTTTCCCTTGACTTTTCTTTCTCGGCTTTTTCTTGATGGCTTGGTCTTCTCTGTGGTGACTGGTAGATTGGAAGAGTTTTCATCGTGAGTCGATGTTTCCTCTAGGGATGAAGTGGACGGGTGTGACCATGACGAGTGACCCAGCTGGCTCGCGGAAGAAATCAAACTGTTGGTCACGATTCTGGAACAGGTCTTATGCAGGCTGGCTGTTGAATCTACGGATACCGCTCGCTTTTTCAATACTTTTTTCGAGTATTTTTTTCTGCCGTGCTTCGGCCTCAAATTGATTTTTTGATGCATTTCTACGGTTGTCAAGGCAACGGACGTTGTGTGAGAAGATTTCCCTACGGTAGCTTTAGAGGCGGAGCCCAGACGAGGCAGTACCTGGGCGGACAGATCACTGCGTGATGACAGCTGAGACTTGTTGACAAAGTCTTCTAGAGCTTTGTCAGCGGCGGAGGTTATTCTGTTCTTCAGCTCCAGAGAAGCAATCACCGCTCTGGCCTGAGAGGAGTTTTGCGAAATAGATATTTTTGAATATCTATTTACATCCAGAAAAGTCGACGCCTCTGAAGGATCCTCCAGTCCCGCCACCTTGTCCTCTGAGTATTCGCTGGATTGACCATGTGTGGACTTATCTTCTCCGTCACCCATTCGAATGACGCTGTGATTGGCATGGAGTTTGGTTTCATCGATCTGATGGGCTGTTTGCCGCTTCCAGTCAGGACACGCTGGGGTAAGACCGCCAATATCACTGTCATTGGTAGAGAATAGCCTGTCCGTCACTGCAGGTAGCCGCTTCTCATTGACCGTGAACGACTCTGTTACCGAAAACTGACTCTCCTGAATTAGGCCGGTTTTCTTCTTGTCCTCCGTTAGTTTGGTAGACGATGGCTTAATTCCTAACTTGGAACCTCCGCTCTTTGACACCAGGCTGCCGCCGGGTTTACTGCGATGCTGTTCAGGGCTGAGCGAATCTGATGGTATCAGAGAAGAGTTGCAGCAGTTCAGCGGAGAGTAGGCGGGGCCTGTCTCGGTGGGAGACTCCCCTGGCGATATCAGCGGCACCCAGTTAACGCAAGAGCGTGGGGCTGAAACATCGGTGGAAGACTGGAGACATTTTAAAACATGCTGCCTCGGCCTCTTTGCTAACCCGTGAGTCAAAATACTACTGGGCGGAATATGTGTTTTTGGTGAAGAATTTATGTGGGCATTTTGTTTAGGAAGTATCCGTGTGCGTGCTTTTGGCTTCGATGTGTTGCTTGCTGGCATCTCTTCATGTTGTTTGACTGATGTGGGTGGTATGTTGTAGTGCTTTGAATTTTGTCTGAAGCTCATGGCTCAGATGGCTTCCTGATGTGAATAATTTAATACCTTGCAGTTCAGATAAACATGTCCAGCAAACGATCGTCATGTGCTCTGACAAAGCTGTTCAATTCTTTCTATTCCCCGGGTGAACCTTGTTTGTACTGGAAGGGTCCATTTAACCGGGCGATGGGACTTACTTTAAAAGGCTTGGCCTTAGAACAGGAAATGTACCGATGTAAAGTTTTCATGCTGTAAATTTGAATAACTAAATAGCTGCAAGAATGTAGTCAATGCTATTGTGTGTTTATACCATGAAGATCTTCCTGTTTGTGCTGCGTTGTTAAACAAAAGAACCGGTGCAAACTGAGCCGGGACCATCGAGTTTTCCCGATAAGAAACTTAAATTGGGCAGCTAGAAGGATGTGGCAGCTATTTGAAGAATGGGGCAGATGGTTGAAGGATGTGAAGGATGGGGCAACGAGTTGAAGGATGTGGCAGCTGGTTGAAGGATGTGGCAGCTAGTTGAAGGATGGGGCAGCTGGTTGAAGGATGTGAAGGATGGGGCAGCTAGTTGAAGGATGTGACAGCTATTTGAAGGATGGGGCAACGAGTTGAAGGATGGAGCAACGAGTTGAAGGATGTGGCAGCTAGAGGAAGGATGTGAAGGATGGGGCAACGAGTTGAAGGATGTGGCAGCTGGTGGAAGGATGTGAAGGATGGAGCAACGAGTTGAAGGGTGTGGCAGCTGGTGGAAGGATGTGAAGGATGGGGCAACGAGTTGAAGGATGAGACAACGAGTTGAAGGATGGGACGAGTTGAAGGATGTGGCAGCTATTTGAAGGATGGGACAACGAGTTGAAGGATGGGGCAGCAAGTTGAAGGATGAGGCAGCTATTTGAAGAAAGGGGCAGATGGTTGAAGGATGTGAAGGATGGGGCAACGAGTTGAAGGATGGGGCAGCTGGTTGAAGGATGTGGTAGCTAGTTGAAGGATGGGGCAGCTGGTTGAAGGATGTGAAGGATGGGGCAGCTAGTTGAAGGATGTGACAGCTATTTGAAGGATGGGGCAACGAGTTGAAGGATGTGGCAGCTGGTGGAAGGATGTGAAGGATGGGGCAACGAGTTGAAGGATGGGACAACGAGTTGAAGGATGTGGCAGCTATTTGAAGGATGGGGCAACGAGTTGAAAGATGGGGCAGCTAGTTGAAGGATGGGGCAGCTGGTTGAAGGATGGGGCAGCTGGTTGAAGGATGTGAAGGCTGGGGCAACGAGTTGAAGGATGTGGCAGCTGGTTGAAGGATGGGAAGCTATTTGAGGGATGGGGCAGCGAGTTGAAGGATGTGGCAGCTATTTGAAGGAAGGGGCAGCTATTTGAAGGATGGGGCAACGAGTTGAAGGATGTGGCAGCTATTTGAAGGATGGGGCAACGAGTTGAAGGATGTGGCATCTATTTGAAGGATGGGGCAACGAGTTGAAGGATGGGGCAACGAGTTGAAGGATGTGGCATCTATTTGAAGGATGGGGCAACGAGTTGAAGGATGGGGAAACGAGTTGAAGGATGTGGCAGCTATTTGAAGGATGGGGCAGCTAGTCGAAGGATGGGGCAGCTGGTTGAAGGATGGGGCTGCTATTTGAAGGATGTGGCAGCTATTTGAAGGATGTGGCAGCTAGTCGAAGGATGGGGCAGCTGGTTGAAGGATGGGGCAGCTGGTTGAAGGATGTGGCAGCTATTTGAAGGATGGGGCAGCTATTTGAAGGATGGGGCGACGAGTTGAAGGATGTGGCAGCTATTTGAAGGATGGGGTAACCATTTGAAGGATGTGGCAGCTATTTGAAGGATGGGGCAACGAGTTGAAGGATGGGGCAACGAGTTGAAGGATGGGGCAACGAGTTGAAGGATGTGGCAGCTAGTTGAAGGATGGGGCAGATAGTTGAAAGAAGGGCAGCTAGTTGAATGATGTGGTAGCTAGTTGAAGGATGAGGCAGCTAGTTGAAGGATGTGGCATCTATTTGAAGGATGTGACAGCTAGTTGCATGAAGGGGCAGCTAGTTGAAGGTAGGGGCAGCTAATTGAAGGGTGTGTCAGCTAGATGAAGGGTTTGGCAGCTTAATGAAGGGTGTGGCAGTTAATTGAAGGGTGTAGCAGCTAGTTGGTGGAAAGGGCATCTAGTTGTAGGATGGGGCAGCTAGTTGAAGGATGGGGCAGCTAGTTGAAGGATGGGGCTCACTTTGTAAGTTTACGTACTCATAGTTTGCTATCCTAATCCTAATGACATCAAAGCCACCCTTTTAGTTCAATAGTCTGATTCCTGATAAATGTACTTGATAAAAACGCACACAATACATATTCATCACGGATCAGACATAAAGCACAGTTAGAAGGAAAAGACAAGAAACAAGTGGTAACTTGTAGAAGATTTTACAAAAAAACAGGTCTCTAAACCCTTGAATGTCCATGATTCAAACCAACAAATAAACATAAGTTCAATTGAAATTTTAATTCATCAAAATAATATTTAAAACAAAACTAACAAACAAATTCAACTAAAGCCAAGTAAATTATCAAGTTTCTAAAAAATTAGGTTTTCTAATGAGCATTTGCCAACATTTTTAGTGCAGCCTTTTAAACATTATTATTTTATTTCTAATGTTCTGCTAACAGGATCCCCCCCCCCCCAAAAAAAAAACAAAAAAAAACAACAACT
Source organism: Radix auricularia (assembly GCA_002072015.1). Lineage (NCBI taxonomy): Eukaryota > Metazoa > Mollusca > Gastropoda > Lymnaeidae > Radix > Radix auricularia. The sequence goes on from MUZC01000915.1 coordinate 63,746, forward strand.
TTCAATGATTTCTTGGGGTGTGTGTGAATATCTCTAAACCTTACTGACCACAGCTGACCTGCGGGAGAACGGTGTGTGTGTGGGGGGGGGGGAGGCTTTGACTTTAAAAATTAAATGTCACCTTTTCACCTACCTTTCAAACAGAAATCATGTCAATGATCCTCAAACCACCCAGACATCATACACAATTTCATCTAACCACCCAGACATCATACACTATTTCATCTAACCAGCCAGACATACACAATTTCATCTAACAAGCCAGACATACACAATTTCATCTAACCACCAAGACATCATACACAATTTAATAAAACCACCAAGACATCATGCTCTATTTGATAAAACCACCAAGACATCATACACTATTTCATCAAGCCACCGAGACATCATACACAATTTCATCTCACTACGCAGACATCGTACTCAATTCATCAAATCAGCCTGACAACTAATACACCTGTCATGCTCACACCATAGAGTTGTCAAAACAGTGACTAAAATCATGTGTCACCCATATTTTACAGTCTCTACCTCAAGGTGGATTTTTTTTTAAAGTGAAAGAATTGCATTGTTGATAATTTGAAACCAAATACATAAATTTCTCTGGATTTGCTCATAACAAATGTAGACACAAACATTAACCACACTACTTTCTAATCCTTAACACACATTGTCTCTGAGCAACAAACCAGTGCAGAAAATTAGGACATTAAAACGCAGCCAAAAAATGATTATTTTGTGTCACAAGAAGCTGACGTAGGGGGCATAATTTATTAAAAATAGAAATGTACATTTTTGCTTCCCGGCAACCAAGCAAATTATATTAGTCTAGCAGCATAATTATTTACATTGCTTCCGTGTTTTTAATTAAACCACACATGATAAACCCAACTAATGAATCTAGGTTATGAATTAAATGACACATGATAGCTCTGATAATGAATCCAGGTACTCAATGAAATCTCAAATTTATAACCATGGGATATTTATTTTAACATGTTGAAATAAGCTCAAACTGGCTCTGTAGTTGTAACGCCCTAGTTATCATCATCATGCTAATTATACAGAAGTCATTAGTAATATCATGCACCTAGACCAATACAAAAGTAATCAACCAATCCGTGTTAAAGATTTCGTGTTGCCATCACAATCAGATTGAAAGCACGTGTTACCATCACAATCAGTATCAGATTGAAAGCATGTATGACAAATATGATCAAAAAGATTGTTTTTAGCTATATCATTGTAATGAATGAAATAATTTAAAAAGGTCAACTCTCATTATCCATCTACAACAGAAAATGTTCTCAAATCTTTGCTGTTAAGTTACTAATACGAAGTGATATTCAACAAAAGTCTAAAATAACTTTCGTCAAATGATTAACAACAAATTTTTACAGAATGTTTAATTTATTTATTTGCTTTCAAGTATTTAAAATAAATAAAGAAACCAGAACAACTGTGGGTCATTCATTTATTTATTAAGTATTTTTACCACCTAAACTGATGGAAACTTCTTCTGTAGAAAGGATTTGTTATTTACATAATTGATAGTTTTGTTTTATAAACACTCTCCATAATTAAAAATCTTTGATGGACTGGTGATACATTGATTAACTCTATATCTGTTAATTAATGATATGAGCACTTTATTTAATATCCAGAGTTCGTATTGTCTTTTTTTAAACAATAAATGGACCATAAGCGTCACTCACGATACTTTAAAAAAAAAATTTGGTCCCTTTAAAATTGATGAAACAAGTTGTCAAATTTGCTTCAATGCGTATTTAATAAACTCTAGAAAATGTTCCGAAAATAAATATTCCTGTTTCAACTATTTCCAGTCAATTTCCTTATCCAATGCCTGACTGAGCATCAGATCTCTTACAATGGATGTCATCTGGCTCAAGCTAATTGTAGAACTTTGAACTCAACATTCAACAGAAAATAAACAATACTGATGAACAGCTTGTCACATACATACAGACCGTATGTTCATTACGCTAACCATATAAATTAAAATCTAATGGTCAAACTTTTGATTTTCTTGTATTCAGACCTTATGTTCATCACATTTACCACATAAATTAAAATCTGATAGTCAAAGTTTTTGATTTTCTTTTAACACTGGAATAATTTTTTTTCCCCAACAATCATTTAAAATTTTATTATTGCCATTTCAAGTTTTGTTTTACACCACATCAACATGCATTTTAATAATTGACAAAAGTTTTGAACCAGATTCGAACCATTTCTGACGACTTAATACCTACACTGCTTATCAAAGTGTAACTAAAACCGTGTAAAAATGATGAATAATTTAAGTCTCACACAAATGGTGTCTCCGGGGGAAAAAACCACAAGAGCCACAACTTGCCGACAACTGTGGAAATGATTGAAAATAACAGCAAGACTTTCTGAGTTCAGTCTAAATTATTGGTAACAGCCGGTTAGTTTGGGGGCTGCTCCTGTCAGACAGTTCGCACAAAACTAGAAGAGCATTTCCTCTCACACAACCAAAACATCAAGTCTTAAGAGCTGGCAGGTCTTAGAGCTAAGGGCTGGCTATTGTCATGAGTTCTGAGGCACAGATTGGTTCTGGGGCGTGGACTTGGAGGTCTCCTCCACAAGCAGATGTTCTAGAACAGAGCAAAACATTAAATTTTAAGGTGGTCTATAATGGAAAAAAATCAAATCATTTGGAAATGTTCTAGACTTACTTTCACAAATATTAAGTTCTTTAAATAATAATATACAAAATATAACAAAGCCAGTTAAAACCCCTAGATTTATTTTCAAAAGTCTTTTGTTTTCTATTTTTTCCAAGTCTGAATTTAGGTACATCTTTAATAAATAGTAGATATACAGTTATTAAGTTATAACCACGACATAAGGTGTTTGGTCCTACTTTGGCATAAGCTTCAATGAATTTATTTTCAAATTTATTAAAAATTACTTCCCAGGATTTTAAAAAGTTACATATTAGAGAATTATATAAACTATCAATGTTGCCAATTTCAATCTTTGGGATTTTAAAAAATTATATTTTCGACTAGGGAAAGAGGTGAAGAACCTAAATTATTGAGTATAGAGATATATAAACCTCAAGTATAAAGATAATTATTCTTTAAATCATCTCTTAATATCTTAAACCAATCAAAAATCTGTAAGCACCTAATAATTTATCAACAACTTTTTGACTCCAGATATCAACTCAATTTCAATGGCTATGAAATCAAAGAAACTCACTTTGTTGAGGTAGCCTGATTGGTTCTGTGTCCGAAATGAAAGCCTGGTGTAGTCTCCCCCTGAACATGTATCTGATGTACAATTTTTTCTCCTCGCTTATAAATGGGTCATAAAACCCAGGCAGACCACTCTGGTGACAAAAACATTTGTTTTTTTTACCTTCAAATTACTTGACTACCCTCCTACATCATCAGTGATTAAAGAGCTTTCCACACAAACAATAATTGCAGACTCCAAAAAAACGTTAATACTTTTTGATTCATTTTGTTAAAAGTAAGATTTATTTTAAACTGCTGAATGTTATATAAAAAAGTACAACTCAAATAGACAGAATTTTTCTTTTCTAAGTAACTGACCAAGCCTTCTGGCACAGCAGTACGTGAGTCAAACAGACAAAGTCTACAAAGTACAGATGACAGGCCAGGAAGGATCAAGCTTAAAACCCTCCTGATGGCATCTCAGCCATCTTGTCTGACATACGGATGCACTTTACAGGCAAGATTATGGCTAATAAGCAACCAAAGGACACATAAGGCTGGCAAAGCAGATGGCTAATGTGTTGAGAATGGTTCTCATAAATAACGACACAAACAACAATATCAGCATGATTCAAGTCTGATATGAGGTAATTTGTATTATGGTAGCCATTTGTGATTTGAGCGTCTTTACCTTTACAGCCGACAGTCTATTTGAAAAGATGCTGGTCCTTTTATTTGAAATCTGTACACTATGATATTTTACCCCTAGTGAAACCCATAACCACCCACCTTTGAAGTAGTTTCAGGTAAAATCAACTTGGAATCTTTGACAAGAGCTTGTATGGGTATAGTAACATCTACACAGCTATTTTCTTGGATTTCTCTGGAACACAACAAATGGAACAATGTTACTATCAGGGGAAGTGACATTTAAGAAATATTTTATTATCCTCAAGAGAGGTTCAGACAAGACATTTTTTGACAGTGTAAAATTGAACTAAAGGAGATGTAAATAGCCTTTCATTTTGATGACGTTACATTCAACAAATCAATGAAATACTCTGACTGCCTCTATTAATACCTTTTGTGCTAATTTTCACTTATTACAATTTTTTGTTGTTGATAACAAACAGATAAGAGGGAAACAATGAGAAAGAAAAATGACATCAGATACTAACACCTACCCATCATCTAAAGACTGAAGTTTTCCATAAAGAGACTTGATTATGATTAGCCCAGATTTTTTCTCTTCTATTTCTACACATCTCTCATATGTCTCTTTCATCAACTCAACCTGTCATTGTGGAGAGTAAGAAAAGTTAATAAATGTTGTTTTTTAAAAAATTCCTGTGATTCAGCAATGGGAAAAATGATATTCTGAATTATTTATAAAAATACACTCTCCATATGATTTTATAAAAAGTAATCAATCTGCCACATCTCATCGCAAATAACTTACAGCTTTTTCTGCCTCACTCTTTCTCTGTGACAATTTCTCTGCATGTTCTTCTTTCTGTTTCTCAAGTTCCCTGCATGAAAGAAAATTAACAATTCTCAAATTGATCTATTTGAAGAAAGAAACACCCAAGTGTTATTGAACATTAGACATAAGTTACCAAACATTGGCCTAGGGAAGGTGTCAACTTTCTAGCCACTAAAATTACTTGACACCACACTTTAAAGATACACAATCAATTTTGACTTCCAGGAAACTCAATGCACACGTTACATACTATTTACATGATTATTGGTTGCTTGGAATGATTGCATCTTTTCAACTCATAATTTGGCCTTTTCATAATTAACTGAAATCAAGTTAGCTCTTATCTGTTCCCTATTCCACTATGCCCTCTGTACTTTGCATATTTACTCTGTTAGTAGCTATAAAATTTCCTAAAAATGATCCTTTATTTTACTTCCATATTCTAAAACAACATTAAGTATTTTCAGTTTTCACTACTGTCAATTTAGCCTTTAACTTTAATGGCCAAAATGGCTGACATATGACATGTCTTTGATACTCTCAGAAAATGTTCAAAACTGTCTTTTTTTTTTTTAAATCTTATGTTTATACAATTTTCTAAATGAATATGATTGATGGAATTGTTAAGTTTATTCAGGCATTTTTTTTATTTTATTGTCTGGCATTTATGTTGAAGAAACAGATTTTAATTTAAGTTGTGAGGCTACATTATATTGTAGTAGTTATTAATAATGTGTTTAAAGCGCAACTGTCGGAAATGGCATTATTAAATTTTTACATTTTCAAAATGTTTGTTTATTTTGAATAATTTTATTTCATTGAAATATTTTGACTAACCCCAAAGTCATGAACTTTGTTTTACTAAAGCAACCATTAATGTTACAAATGTTCTAAAAAAATTATTCCTAGCACAGAGATAAATTAATGGAAAAATTTCTGCCCCTTAAGCGTTTTTTTAAAAGTGGACTTTAGAGAAGAAGGAAAGATTTGAATTTCCCATGTATTTTATGTACTTTTTTAGATTTTCCATTACAATGACTATTTATGTACTACAAAATTGTGCTTTTTTTTTCTGATCACGTATACTTTCTACTTAATTTAATTTTAACTTTTAAAGTCGAAAAGCATCGTAATGCGTCTCTTTCCGCTATCCCTAAAGCGTAGTAATGCGTCCCTAGATACAAATCTCGTTAGAAATGAGATCTTGGAAAGTAAAAACTCTTCAATGCCTGAAAAACGATGTATTCCACTTCCGGCAATGGCGGCCGTTGCCGGCACTAGTGTTATCACTCAATCCGCGATGTTTTTTGGTAGTTTTAACGTTTTTTTTCTTTCGAAGATACGTTTTTGATATACTTTATTACTAAAATAATAGTACTAAACTACAGGTAAATATTGTTTCAAACTCAGTACAGTCTTTTGGATGCATAAAATAACCATTCTTAGCCTTAAAATTGAAGTCAGTATGACAATAATATTATAAATGGATTTTACACAAATTTTTTAATTTCATAACCGGTTGATCGTAAGACTGGAAATCCTTACGGGACTGAGGCGGAAGTTTATTGAAAACCTTCTGGGGCTTTAAAATGAATGCATTTCATTGATAAAAACATTGCTAAGCAGGGAATTCTTCTTTCTTTCCAATTTATTAATTCATCTAAGTCTTTTTGTAAAATTCTTCATCTTTTTCTGATTTAATTGCTCTATAGATTATGCAATCATCATCAAATAAACTAACTCTTGTTCCTGTTGAGATGCTATAAGGTAAATCATTTTTATAAATTAAAAAGAGTATGGGACCGGAGATTACAAAGTAAGTTTTTTAAGTAAACTAGGGTGGTGAACTTTATCAAATGCTTTTGAGAAGTCTAGTAATATTGTTATCTGTTTATCATCTAAGCCTTTTAACAAATCATCCATTAGACCAATAAATTGTGCTTCACATGAGCTGCTTTTACTAAAACATAGGACATTATGTTTGCCTAGGTTATTGACTACTGTATATAAATAGTAATTATTAAGATTGATATTTAAGATGATAAATTATTAGCATGGTATTAGTACTTTAAAAAACAACAACACAGCTCTTACTTCTGTTTCTGCTGTTTAAGTATAGGATTAACAATGAGATTTCTGATGGCAAAGTAAGCTACAAGGGGCACAACAGCTCCATACATTATAGCACTTGGATTCATGCTCTCTGATAAATAAATAGGAAAGAAGAAAGTCTGTTGCCCTCGAAGTAACCTGGAGGAGACAAAGAGATACATTTTTAATTACTATACTTCTATGTTGAAATGTCAATACGAAACACTGAAAACAAAAATGGAAGCAAGGAAAATTTATGTCAAGTTCTTTATGTATTAACATACGTAAATTATATTTTCAACTTTTTGCCATGCATTAACTAACTGAGTTTATTAGTTAGGGCACAATCATACAAAAATTGTTTCTTTTTTAAATAAAAGCTATTTGTAAAGCTTGATAATTAAAGCATAAAATAAGCCCCCCCCCCCTCACAACCTCTACCAAACAGTGTAAACCTACTTAAGCTTGAGATGGACACCATGAGGTAAGCCCACAAGTAAAGTTCCACCAATATGGCTGAAGTCAGAGATTTTCTTCTCCATGGCTATTTCAAGCATTCCACCCAAAGTGCCGAATCTGTTAAGAAAATAATCAAAAGATCTTTGAAGTTTTACATAAATCAATAGCCTTTTCTTTTGGCAATACCATTTCAAGTGCATACAATAATCTACCGTTTAATCAGGCTATTGCCATACAAGAAGCAAGACTTTGTTCAAATTTGAAAATATATTTCATAAATGTTTGTTTCCTATAATTAATACTGCATCAGCAAATTTTCCCATTAATACATCTGTGTTTGTGGGGTGAAAAATGTGAGAAAATGGATGCAGTGCAATTATGAACACCAGTTTGTTATTTTGCACATAGGCCAACAAACCTTAACAGGGACACTTATTATTATATTCAAGAGTGGGTTTCCTTAATATAATCATAACTTCTTTAACACACTTAATTTATCAGACAGCTGAAGCCACGTGGGAAAACAAACAACAGCTTTAAAAGAATAACCTGAAAATTCATAACAAATGATTTTCTTCCTAACAAATTCCAAACAAGAATGCCAAAAGTTTTATTCTAAAATTTTTTCTACCTGAAAGCCCCACGGTATTTAGCATTTTGTTCCAGTTGTGTTCTTGTGTAGGCAATTGATAGGAAGCTGTTGCGTACACCTAGCTAAAATATAAAAATAAATATAAAACATTGGTAATAAGACAGTTGACACGTAAATCTTTTTGTAACAAACTGACAAAAAAGTAAAAACATTTCTCCATAATTTTTTTTATTAAAGAATTTAGTTCATTAACACTATGTTAAATAATGTTTAAAGTATCAACCCAAGGTAAAGGTCATTATCACATTAAACCTCATGCATGTATAAATATACTCGAAAATATTGCATCATCAGAAGATTAGTCTTTAATACATTTTCCATATAGGCAGCATACTTTTCGTCATCACACATTGCAACAACAAAAATGTACCACTATCCCATTTATTTATTTATATTCCAACATACATTCATATTGTTAACAATAAGGGACAACTTGTCTTTCTAATAAATTTAGATTTTGACATGTTCTTTAACAGTTGTAATTAGAATATATATGGGGGCTCACTTGTAGAGTTGAGGATAGGTTATTCTGTTCATTACTGTAAATAATGTTGGTTGTTATAGATGATGGCCTGGCCAGATTGTAGGTCAAGCGACCTTGCAAGTTGCGGTCAAACTGATAAGCCAACACTAAGAAAATGAATTAATCATTTCAATGAAATTGAAGTAACTTAGATTTCTGTTAAAAATTACATTAATTTCTACAAAAGAAACTCTTAGTAATTTAATGCAATTATAAACCTTTTCAGAGAATATAGAGTAACTTCAGTAATAAATAACCAGTTGATAAAACAACTATTATTTTAATTGTCACAATTAAACAAAATATTGAAAATATTCCTATGGAAGAGTAAATGAACTCAAAATTAAGCTTAAAATAGGTATCAATTTTTTACTTTCATCTTAAAATATTTGTTTTAAAATGCCCATTGATTTTAAAATTTTCTTTTAAGCTATATGCATTAATTAGAACACCTTGAAAATGAAAAAAAAAACTTACTAAATGCAGCCGATGGTCTGTAACCATACTGTGTAAATTCAGCACGTCCACCACATCTGATGTAGCTAAAATTTGTTTCAAGTGTCCATTGTCACACATTTGTATATAATTTTATGAAAACTAAATAACACTAAATAACTTTAAAAAAATAAGGCATATATTTTATTTATAATGTATTAACTTTTTTTTCAGGGATGACACTCACTTGAAACCTAAAACTTCCTAAAACTTTATTTACACATTTTTTCAAACCCTGAAACTTTTAACAAAATTCCGCTGTCATTTTTATTTTCCAACAACTGAAATCCATCGTCACTTCTTTTTTTCTTTACACTTCAATTTTTTTTAAAATAATAAAACCCAGAATCCATTATTTAATAAATTGATCTGGCTAACAGAGATATTTAGCCTCACGAATCTGGAATCCTGGGAAAAACCGGAAAAGTGGCACCCCTCTTTTTTTCCCCCTTACTTATACATTATATCAGGAAATAAAAATTATCCTATAAAGAAAACAATATTTGATTACAGTGATTACTTAAACTCATTTGCTTTTATATCATTAAAGGTCCATAAGTTTCTTATAGGTTAGATCTTACTTGACATTGAAAAAATGTTATTACATGCTGCAACTAAATTCTCACCATCTTTGTGTCAACTGTCTAAACCCTGTTATTCCAACTGCAGAAGCTGATCCAAAGTGGACATCAAACTGTCAGAGTTGATATAGAAACAATGGTAAGTGAGATGTGTCATCACATAGGGTTGATATAGAAACAATGGTAAGTGAGATGTGTAATCACAGAGTTGATATAGAAACAATGGTAAGTGAGATGTGTAATCACAGAGTTGATATAGAAACTATGGTAAGTGAGATGTGTAATCACAGAGTTGATATAGAAACTATGGTAAGTAGGATGTGTCATCACACAGGGTTGATATAGACACAATAGTAAGTAGGATGTGTCATCACACAGATTCAATTATTATTAATTTCACTTTGATAAACTCATCAATTCATGCACTATTAATACTGATTTGTTTCATTTTAAAGAATTAAATTGGTACCATTTACAAGGTTAAGTCATTTAAAGAATACTACGCTCAATAATAACTGTGCAATAATCTGCTGTAATATACAAGATAAGCAGAGCACACACCTCTGCCCATCCTTTGGTGGACACAAGCCTTCGCCACATAACACTGAACATCCCTTGGCCAATGCCATTTCTTGTGTCCAGATTTCCTCCAACAACAAGTGTGTCTTTCAGTGTAAGTGGACATTCCACCGACTGAGCAATGCTCATTGAACTTATCTCTATGGATCTGCTAGGTCTAAAGAAATTCAAAGTGGTTTGTTCAGATTATTAAATCATATTATACATCATAGATAACTACATCAGGTCAACCAATTCAAATACAAATTATGCTTTTTTTGCAAAATTTCTTTTATCTCTTTTATAAAGAAATGCTAAAGACTAAATGGTACTAATTATAAATATATTAACACCAATTTTTAGACACTAGGCCTAGTTTTATTAACTATATGAATGATGAAGACTTTTTTTTTTTTAAAACAAGTATTTACAATATTCAGTACAGTCAATAATTATTTACATTTTGCCAAGGGCCTATAAATTAAAAAAAAAACACCTACTGGTAATCAGACAGTTCCTCATCTTCATAATCTGCATCAAATAAATCTGTAGCATTTATGCCTACAGTGATGGTACCCTATGAATAAAACATGGGATGATTGGAGGTAAAGAAATTGAATAAGCAGTTCCCTATACCAGTATTGACTCAAACTGAAACAAATTTTTTTTAAATGACTAAGTAGATGATGCTTAAGAGACAGCAAATTATTAACTACGCTCACAATCATGAAAAAGCTCTTAAGAAAGATAGTAAACAAAATGAGGGGTAGGACTGCAGTCAGGCTGATACAAAATTCAATAGAAAAGACGTAAACAAGGTAAGGGTTAGCCTGACAGGACGTAACAAAACAGCGAACGTTTCGGCAAAGAGCCTTTATCAACGAACATACAAGACACAAACAAAACGAAAATAAAAATGAAAAATGAAGGAACTTAGCTGCGGAGAAATCCAAAGGATTTCTCCGCAGCTAAGTTCCTTCATTTTTCATTTTTATTTTCGTTTTGTTTGTGTCTTGTATGTTCGTTGATAAAGGCTCTTTGCCGAAACGTTCGCTGTTTTGTTACGTCCTGTCAGGCTAACCCTTACCTTGTTTACGTCTTTTCCATTGAATTTTAAGAAAGATAGCTGAGACTAAAAAAAAGGGAAATTAATCATTAACTTAGAAAAATACCATCTTTGCCAATGAAATGTTAAAAGTTAAATAATGGAAATAAGAATGAGAATGGGTATGACAGAAGAATTAATTTATAACAAATATATTATAGAGTGGTCCAGTAAATGTATGCTATTATTTTTTACTTACTCTTGGATTAGTCCTCTGCTGAAGTCGTCGCTCCTCTCTTTCTTTCTGGATCCTCTCATACTCTGCAATAATTTCTGCAGGTGTTTTGGTCCGAGCAATAATCTGAAGTCAAATTTGTACAAAGTAATAAGGATTTTCCCTTTAAAAGAAAATCAATTTTAAATTACTCAATTTTACCAGTAAATAAAAAAATTTACTGAACATCTTTACATTAACAAATGTTATACAATTAGCTAAGGCTTGTACCTATAAATTTAATGAGTCCTTATTTAACAAGCTTTCATTGAATTTAAAAACTAATCTGTCTGAGTTTCCCTTGTTGAGCCTTTTACAGAATTGAAGCATATTCTTGTACTTGCCTCCATATCTCCTGTTTCCAATCCCTTTTCCCCATACATGTCATACACAGTGCGCCGATACTTGTCTCGTAGTACTGTTAATCACAATTGTGAAAAAATATTTAATAAATTAAATTTATTTTAAAAATTAAACATTTATTTTGTAAATTATTTTATAGTTACTACTTGGCAGCCAGATTAAAGTTTAATGCCAAAAACTGTGGTAACGCACACCTTGTCTCTAATCCCAAAGTGCGGTAAAGCAAGCCTCGATAGCACTCTCTTTAGTAATGAAATCATAGCAAGTAGAAATTCTTCATTTAGTGAGTGATGCTTTAGTTGACTTCCAGGAAAAGCAGCGGTTGACTTCGCTAGTGTTATCGCTCGATTGGCTTAGTTTTGTGGTAGTTTTTTTACAGGTTTTTTTTTGTGTTGAAAATGTGACTTTGCTATACTTTTTTATAAAAATAATAGTACTTAACTACAGGTTAGAATGGTATTAAACTCAAGACAGTCTGTTGGATACGTAAAATAACCATTCTTATCCTAAAAGATGAAATCAGCATGAGAATAAAAATATAAATACATTTTCTGCAATTCTTTTAATTTCATAACCAGTTGATCGGGATAAACAGGAAATCCTAATGAGACTGAGGCGGAAGTTTACCGAAAACCTTATGAAGTTTTAAATGTTAATAATTACTAAATTAATATAATGTTGAAAATTTTTGAATTTTTTTTACCATCATGGGCTTTTCTGAGTTTGTTGAAGACCTCCTCTGCTTTTTTTTTCTTGATAGGATCAACATGTTTATCAGGGTGGTAAATTTTGCTTAGATGACGAAAAGCATTATTGATCTCGTCGACAGATGCCTGAAAAATCAGAAGTTATGATTTAAAAGAGTGTTTCAAATGCATGCAAATTTATGAGTGTGTGTGACTGTATTCCTATTATTTGGTGCTTCCCTAAGTTTTTTTAAAAGCGAAAAAAAAAAAAAAAAAAAAAAAAATGCTTATTATATCTTGTATTTTATTATTTGTGATCAAATAATACTAAATTTATTTCTATTATTACCTCAAGAAGAAAAATGTTATTTCATTTTTAGTATTTAGTAATTGTGACTGAAAAGTTAACATTCATTTACTCTAAAGCAAATTTATTAAGCAAATTTATTATTATAAAGTTTGTTTTAAATTGATTAATTAAGTCCTGTTCTATACTGTACATTTCAAATTCAAATTGGGTAATTGATTGCTGTTACAAGTCTACGACAATTTCATGTATACTTCTAGGGACTAGCGCCACGCTGCCATATTTACTATTTCCGATTTTTGTTTAATAACCCTAGTACTGGGTAGGTGCCCGGATCCAGCAAATAGTACATCTAACTAATGGGATTTGATACCCTGTAGAAAATGTCTACTATTGGTCCCTATTATTAATTATAAATCTAAATTTATTTAAATATATTTAATCAACGTATCTGCTTTTTTGAATAAGCATTACAAAAATTATAATTACCAGGTTTGCCAACACACTAATTACGGTAAAAAGAAAAATTTTATAATTTAAAAAGAGAGAGAAAAAGAAGACGAAAAAATAAACGACCGTATTGGGATTGAAATTTTTAAAATTATAACTATTTAGTATTATTTATTTATTTTGGGTGGCACTAGTACTGTAAGCAAATTACATATTTTTATGACAAGTCGGAACACTAGCCAGTAAACTTCTGCTATGACTATTTGTAGCAAAAAAATTATTCAATATTGTTACAAGTCTTAGCAGTAGACAATTCGTCGGATTTTGGTAGTACAACACTTGCTACGACTAGCCTTAGTACTCTTAGCAGTAAACTCTTAAAAATACACTTATGAGTACCAACACCAATTTTAACGAAATATGGTTATTTAATTCAGAAAATGAATGTTGCAGGATTACATTCAAACCACAAACTCTTAATATTTAATACTCAGGGTTATTTTTTTAAAATTGGTTTACTTTCACACATTTCAGTTAAATGATAACACCGCCAGTTTAAAAATTAAAATCACTTCAAAAATGGTACCAATATGTTAGGAAAACCTAGCGGTATACATCTGTGATGATGAAGTGAGCTTTTTTTTTTTTTACAATGACAATACTGTGACGTAAAACGCTAATTACCAATGGGGCCGAAAGACCAACAGTAAAATCGCCATGAAGTTTTTGCTTGAATTTATGACATGCGCAGAACAATGACAATATGCAAACGAGTATCGAAGTACCTACTTATACTTATATTATACCCTACGGACCTACTGCCTACTACTGACTACTACTACTGGCAATTGGGGGAGATTTTTGGATGTGGCTAGCGCTACGACAATTTTGTCGTAGCGGCAGACGACCCGGTCGGATGTTGCTAGCGTTACGACATGTCGTAGCGCTAGTCAGGAAACTAGTGCTACGACAT
>MUZC01000915.1:78213-91388 GCA_002072015.1 Radix auricularia
GTTTCGTGTGGAATAATAAAATGTGCCGTGTGCAGACTTTTCACAGGAAACCATTCCATTCATCCTTCTACATCATTTTCACTCTATTACTAATACTATTACTATTGGGGGGGGGGGCAGGTAATAACAACCGCACAGGCCTCCTCGTTTACTCGCCTTTTTTCCCCATTGCTTCGTGCTGCTGTTTGTGTCCGTTTTCTCAGCCCCCCCCCCGCCTCTCTTTGCACTATTTATGACGAGCAAGTCGGCGGGGCATGATACGCTATGCCTCATTCGTCTGACAATGTCTTCAAATCCCGCACCCCCCGCTTGTGGTCAGCACTTTTTCGCGATGCCTTCAATTCAGAGAATTTTTCAAAAATATCTTTCAAACAAATTTAGTAACAGTAACAGTGATGGTTTATAGTCATTTTTTAAACTCTTGCCTCACCTTTTTCGTTGGTGATGCCGACTGAGTGTCAACTCACGAATCAAAAGAAAAAAATAATATTAGCATAATTAAATACAGTTTTAGTCGTAACTGTAAGTAAGCACATAACACATTTTTACGACTGTCGTAGCAGCAGACGACCTGACCGGTTGTCGTAACGCTAGCCAAGCATATGTGGATTGGCTAGTGTTACGACTAGTCTAAAATCTAAATATTTTTTATTTTAACAGATTTAGTCAACGTATCTGCTTTTAAGAATAAAAACAAAAATTATTAGCATACTCATTATGATGTTTTTTTAAAAAAAAATAATAAATGAAATTAAAAAAAAAAAAAAACATGACGGCGGCAGGATTCGATCCCGCTATCATTAGTGTCATATCATTGCAGAGCAACCGGACTATCACTTGATCTAGCGAAGCTGATGAGAAAAAGTAATTTTTTAAAATTATAACTGTTTTTCATTTAATGTCTCAATCTAGATTTTCTTTTAAACCTTTAAAATTCATTAATAAGCGTATCTAGTGATCATGATATATCATTATGAGAATTATGGTTTCGTATTTAAGTATTAGTAATAGCATATTTGAAAATACAGAAAATTGTTTACGACATGTCATAACTTGTCGTAACGGCAGACAACCCGGTCGGATGTTGCTGGCGTTACGACATGTCGTAGCACCAGCCACATCCGCGCGGGTTGTCTGCCGTTACTTTGTCGTAGCAGTAGACACTCCGGAGATTTTTTATCTCTTCAAACTATAAACAATAGGATAAGGCCTTCATTTGGATATTTATTTGATGTTTCAAGTAAATTCTTTATTCATTATATAAGCGCAAATAGAAAAAAAATCCTAAATATTAATGGCTGGTAAGGGGAGCTCACTGTATAACTTATAACATAACCACATTAAAAACCGTCAGCACCGGATAGCGAACATTAAGACTCGAATGTTTCCATTTCGTCACCCACTCAGATTCATCAATCAAAAGATCTCAATTAACCATTATTCCAATTAAATCATATGCAAGGTTTTCTGGCTGTCATAAAATGTAATAATTTGAGTAGTTAGGGAGCAAAACCTTTTTGTCGACGTTTAAGAGAGCATAATAATCACTCTTCAAAATATCGTCGTCTTCTTCCAAGGACGCAGCCATGTTGCCTTGGTAGAGGATGTGACGACAAATCTGAAGGAGACGATATTGAAACATTTGTGTAAATATTAACTTTACACATTTTTCACACAAACAAAATAATAATTACAATTAGTGTATTTTCCTGGGAAAATGAATATTCATTTTTATATTAAAAAATCGAATAATTTATTTTTCAATAATCTTTTTATAAAAAGGGTTATTAACAAGTATGAAAACAGTGAACCATCCCAAATTGTTTCCTCAATGAGGGCGTCTCCACTCGAGGAAAAAATGTCAACAACTCTGTCAGAATCGATCATAATATTACGATTGTTTTTAATTCAGATTATTTCAATAGAGAGGTGATTTTGACTTTGGTTCGAATGCCATCATAAAGATGGTGGCTCTAAATGCATTGGAGGCTTGTAAAATTGGAGACATAGAAACACTAAAACAAATTGAAAGATTATCCCCAACAATAGTAGATTCGAATGGTGCATCTTGTTTGCACTATGCTGCTAGAGGTGGAAGTGTTGTTGTTGTAGAATACCTCGTTAAAAAGCTAGGATTTTCATCTCTACAGCGATCAAATACAGGGGCTACTCCTCTGCATGATGCTGCTGCAAAAGGAAACACTGCTGTTATCAAATGGCTTTTGGAAAGTACTGAAATACAAGTAGATGAAAAAGATAGCAGTGCTGTCACTGCTCTTCATCTTGCTGCTAGATATAGACATTTACTTACAGTCGAGGTAATTTATAAAACCATATTGCCCAGTAATTAAACTACTGTACATAGTGATTTTATAGCCCGTTTACCGTTCATTCATAAGCTGACCTCCCTCTTTTGGAAGAGAATAGTTTAAAAAGTGTGTAAAAGTAACACTCTCGTAAGCCGACCCCAAAAAATAATAGGTCAGCGTAAACAAAATCATGCACATTTTTAAAAAAAAAATTACAAGATAAATCAGTCATTATGATTTTTTACTTTTGTTTAGGTTGAAAAACAAAGATAAAACATTCAAAAAAATAAATAAGGTTTAAGTGCATATGTTTAATAATATTTTATAGTAATTTATAGCTTCTGATAGAGCAGTTGAATCTTTAAAAATGTAAACAAGGAACTTGATCTACAATAACAACAGCGATATTCAATGTACATGTAGAAATCACCTATGACCCGTTTGTAAGTCAACCCCCCAACCTTATTATAGTGTATTACGAAATGTAATTATGCGAATGAAGAATCGCACTTCCGGGCATTACGGATGAAAATAGAAAACATGGCGTTCAAGGTTAAAAGCTAACGTCTTGCTTGTATTCTATATGTCTGATGTTTTCAACTATAATAATTAAATAAGTTACTGAACCCACTCAGTACACCACACTTATCACCTAAATTTTGTCCAAAAAGTTGGCTTTAGAGTGAGTAAAAAAAAGTATAAGTTATTCCATCAAAAAGAAGTCACTAAATTAGAAAAAAAAATTCTAATAAATGTTACTCTCTTTCTATCATTATGATGAGAAATTAATTTTTGTTTAAAGTCCATAATCTACTTCAGAGACTGCGCTATTTCAGCACTATTGCTGGCTTTGTGTATTTTTCCGATGTTTATTTATAAACTCCCCCTCCCTCCAAACCTTACCTTTTCAAATCTGTACAACCATGGCGCATGTTTACACCCCTCTAGACTTTTACACTGAGGCATTTTCAACATAAGGCTTTTTATCAGTGCTGTATTACCTCTTCATTTTAAAACATTTCCCTTCTCCCACCTCTACTCCCATCTAATAATTTAATGTGTTTTTTAAATTGTAACATTCTTCCCTTGATTGGTGTTGCTGCTACTTGCACACTGATTATTTCAGTGGTTGCTGGATGAGGCTCATGCAAATGCTGGCTCTAGAGCCCAGAATGATGCTCTGCCACTTCACTTTGCGGTTGTTGGTGGAGACATGAACTGTGTGAAAATTTTGGTAGATGAAAACCCAAGGTTTGTAATTTTTTATATCTATATAAATTAATATTACATGTTTTTTCTTTATGCTTTTTTTTATCATTCATCTAAGTAGGGATGAAAAACTCCATGGACAACAAGACAGCTACTAAGAACTTTTCTTAATAAAAACTCTGATCAATTTTTTAATTAATACACAATGATTTTTGCTGCATGTGGTTTTTGGGGTTTCTCTTTTGGAATTTTTGCTTTAAATAGATAATGAGTTAGTACACAGTATATAAAAATTAACTTTCGTTTACTAAAGAGGTATATTTGTGTATTTGTTCCTAAATTTTTTAATGTTATATTTAAGTGGAATTTGTTTCTTAATCATTTCACTTGGAAGATCCATGCTCCACACATATTTAAGCATCATTTTTAAAATGTTTAAAAAATACTTTTTTTTCTTAATTAAGAGGATAAATTGTTATTAAAGCCAACATTGACTTGGCTTCTATGGAAGTTATATTACCCTACTTAATATTATTATTTTTTTTTTAATTTGAAAGGCTGATCAACATGCAAATGAACAATGGAAGCACAGCTGTATATCTTGCTTGTCAAGAAGGGTATTTAGATCTCCTCAAATATCTTGTAAGCCGGAATGGGGCAACAAAAATTAAAGCTTATGATGCCATGTCTTGTCTTCATGCAGCAGCTCAGATGGGACATCTGGATGTTGTCAAGTGGTTGGTCAGTAGTATTCTCTATCATTAATTTTTTTTTAATGATTTAATAAGAGTGAGAGTGGGGATTATTGGGGGTTACATTATTACTAACTTACTGCAATAAATTGAATTTATTATTCATTTATTGTTCTCTTAAAAACTAAAAGAAACTATTATTTAAACTATTTTTTTAAAAATGTATATGCAACAATGATGGCGAATCTTTTTGGGGCTGCATGCCCAAAATTCAATTGAAACCTACATTTATATAGACAAGTGCTAACACAAATAGCCACCACAGAGGTTTGATAAAGGAAGCAATATTCTAGTTGCATGCCGGCTGATGAGGTTCTGCATGCCTTCTGTGGCACGCATGGCATAGGTTCGCCATCACTAATTTAGAATGTCTCATTAATTTTTAAAAATGTTTTTTAATTTTAAGATAAAGGAAGAGAAATGCAACCCAAATGACAGAGACTTTGAAGGAGCAACTCCCCTTCACTATGCAGCAAGCAGAGGACATGCTAAAATTGTTGAATGGATGCTTAAAGAGGGCGGAGCTAAAATAACTCTGGATAATCTTGGAGGGAGTCCATTACACAATGCAGCAGAATTAGGAGAAATTCAGGTCAGTTTCATTGTAACATCAATAACTTCTGACCGTTTAACTATCTTATACTATAGTAGCATCTGTAACTTCTGATGGTGTTTTATTTATCTGACTCTACTACTGTAACATCTTAGTTAATCAGACTGTCCTAAATGTGGCAACTTTATCTTTAATTATCTCTACTTCCATGGGCCAAACTTAAAAATAGTTTCTCTCAAGATGCCTGAAAATCACATTTGCCAAGATGATAAATGCGCCCTAGTCAAAAGAAATTGTTTTTAATCGTAAAAATTAAGCCCTGAATTACTTCCTGGATGAGCTGTGATGAGTTCTCTAACTTGTTCCTGCCTTTCACTTATTCACACTCTGGACTTCACCTCTATACCGACTTTTTAAAAACAGCAATGAACCAGCTCTGCTACTTCATGTTGATCATCTTTAGTCTTGTTCTCTACATCTGAACTTGCCAGCAATAGAAAGGTTATAGGGTTCATTCTCTTGGATATAGGAAAATACAATGTGTATATCAATGTCCTTTACAAGGAATATGTCTTTGTATTTTACCTCAAGCTTTATCTACTTATTGGGGGCCGCGGTGGTAGAGTGGCAAGCGCGCTCGACTGGCGCTCCGATGGTCACGGGTTCGAATCCATGGGAAGCCAGGCACTCGCTCCCGGTGCCTAGGGTGTCCCCGAGTCCCACCCAGCTCCAAATGGGCGAAAAGCGGCGGGGTAATGCGTGGAACCCTTAGCCGTGGCACGTGAACGCTGCATCACTTGCCAAAAAAAAAACTGCTGCCTTGCTATGGAAGCAAATCCAGAAAATACAGCAGGCTGAAGTCGGAGACCATGGGCCAATTGGCGCAAAACTCGTGGCACGCAAAACTCAATGTTCAATATTGAGAACAAAGAAGAAGAAGAAGATCTACTTATTTCTGTTGAGTTTGTTGTGTCTCATTCAACTTGGTAACTTGGAGGCAATTACCCGGGTAGTAAAATTACCATTTGTGGTCGAACTGCAGCTCTTCTTTGTTCACATTTCGGCTCACGAAAAATTAATCAAATTAAAATTATCGTATAAAATATATACTGTGAAATAATTTTAACATGAAAATGCTTAAAAAGAAATAACTATCAAACAGAAATAAAATATGCTCCTGACAAACTACAATGTATTTTGATACAACTTTTTTCTTTGGACATGAGCTAAAAATCTTTTAAAACAAAAAGGTTTTGGTTCTTTGAATTGTTCAAGTAAGGAAAATAGAACACAACTCACATAACTAGGAAGGGCAGGAAATTACAGAAATGACCTTGGCTTTGGCTTTGAAATACGCCGCACAACTTTGTTATGGATTTAGATGAGCCAATGTTGTTTATCTAGTTCCCCGCTCCACACACACACTCACTCCTTGCTCCACTCCTAATCCCACCATACTTAAGAAAACAAACACCTCTGAGTTTTTCAAAAAAATATTATTTCCATCGTTGAATGATTTTCACTATAATAACAAAAATAAAGGCTAGGGTATGGGTCCACTGAGTAGAGGCAAGTCCTGGAAAGTTTGGTTAATTACAATGAACAAGAAATAACCCCCCCAGTCTCATCATGTGATTACTGCCCTCTTTATTTAAAACTTTGTTAGCCCCCACCCCCCAAAAAAAAATCACTTAGGAACTCCTCTGCCCATTGTTTTTACACCACTGTACTATGTACTATAGTAGTAATTCAATGTCATCATTTTTACATCGCTGATTCATTACACCTAAATATGCATTTCCATAATAATAAAAGAAGTACATGTATAATGGTAATAGTGGGCATGACGGCAAACATTTTGAGGCATTTTGAACGGGTAACGCGGGTACCCATTCAAATTCAGGACGGGTACCCGGGCAGGTTTTTTCAACAATATTGACAGCCCTACTCGCAGCATATCTCAGTTTTCTTGTTCCCTTTGCGAGAGCAAACACATACAAATCCTCCTTCCTGTCTGACATTTGAGCATGGAATGAGTGGTCTAAACAAAACAGGAAAACTTACACACTATCAATATTCAAAACTCTAAAAAATAAAAAAATGCAAGAATATACACAAATTTTGGACAAATATAGGACACAATAATTTTTGGTGTAGAAGGATCATTTGGTTTAGATAACTGGATGTGAGAGATAACTTGAATGTTTTGATAATTTGAGTGTTGGTTTCCCTGATTTTATTAGGTGACCCATTCCACGCCTGACTTCCTCACAGAAAGAATGAGAATATGTATGTGTTTGTTCTTGCTTATGTAATAAGAAAAGTGTTTTTATCCTTATGTCTATCTGAGGGCTGTAATAGGATATCTTTGACTTGTATACCAAAGTTTGAATTAATTGACTTACATATTATTGCTACTTTACTCTTGGTTCTTCTATCCTCTAGTGTTTCAAGGTTAAATGGTTTAAGGGTCCTAGCACAGTTCCTTGTGGAACTCCTGAGTTAACGTTTATTGGTGCTGATTTAGGTCCATTAATTATTACAGTTTGCTCCCAACCCAAAAGAAAGTATTGCATCCAATGATGAATGGGTCCAGGGATGCCGAGTATTTAAGTTTTTTGAGTAAACTAGAGAAGTTAATCAAATGCTTTTGAGAGGTCTATTAATTTTGTATCTATTTGATTACTATTATTTTAGCCTTTTGAAAGATCATCTGTTAATAGTGTTTCACATGATCTGTTTGTCCTTAGGCAGTGTCAATGTAGACATAACCCATTAGGTTTGTCTAGGGAATTAACTACATTTACTCTACATTATGTGTTCTTGTAATTTACCAGTAATACCAATGGTATAGATTGGTATGGTGTGACATCCATCCCCAAGGGATGATGGCACTGACTCATGCCCCTCTTCCCCCCAACCTTTCTCCTGGCTCTTCTCTCTTCACTCCTAGCTGTGAGGCTGGATTCTGCAGCTTGAGTGCCCTCAAGCACATTTGATGCTCAGAGGGTGAACTCCTCAGCTATGACCTCCCATTTCACTATTAAGTGAAACAGTTATATAAATTACAAGGGTTTGTTTAAAAATGTATACTTATACGTTTTTTTCAATTTTCTCAAAATCTAATTTTAAATAAAGTTCCTTCACATTTAACACTGTAACTTCTACATTAGTTATGGAATAACTGTATAAATTGGAGGGAATGTTTCTTATATATCTATTGAGTTGGCTTAGTAAATGTTTTATGTTTGGATTAAAAACAAAGGAAATATTCAGGAAAATGTTATCCCATACCCTAAGATTTTTTCCACCGAAGAACATGTATATCTAAATAATTCAGGTAAATTTCATTTTTTACTCTATTTAAAATAAATTACTATCCAGCATTGGCATCACTGAGTACTACAAAGTGTCTAATTTGTATGGTTCTGTCTCTGTTTGGTCTTGAGATACATTGTTTGTAATTTTAGACCATATTTTAACATTTTAGCAAAAATTTACCCTATAAGTGATCAAAATAATAATTTTTTGATAATTAAGATTTTTAAAGTGTATTTTTTAAATTGATTTTGAACATGAGTTTTAATAACTCAAACACAAGCCTCAAAAAATGGTAAAAATCCAACATGTCAATTTTGTGTTTAACCTGCCCTTAATTTCCTTTTTAAAAAAACGGGAGTTAAATTAGTTAGTTATATATTAGTCTTTTTCATAATGCTATCCATGAAATCTACCATAGGTCCGTGGTTTAACTATATTTACTCCGAATCTGTAGAACTATTCACTTAAATTATTTTTTTAAAAAATTTAATTTAAAATTATATTTATATATTTTTTTTTTAATTTCTTCAAAAGGCACGAAATCGCTTACAGAAATAAGAATTAAAATAATCTCGGTTATTCCCCTGTAGTAATCATAGATGGTTCTCAAAATCCTTGGCTCTAAACTACTTGCGAATATTAACAATTTTGCTGATTCCTCTGTGACCATACTGAGATCACTTTTTGTTAACAGCTTCGCGCATGTAAGGGAAAAGGGAAGGGGTGTTAATATTCATGTTTATTATAATTAGCTTTCAAATTTTTTTAAAATTATTTTTTTATTTTTATTTTTATTTTTTTTTTAAATCTGGAAATGAATTAACATTTAAAAGTTTAAATTATATTTTGGAAATTAAAATTTTAATGAAAAATAACCCTAGATGAACATTAAAAATTTTGAAAACATGACGTAATTACATTTTATAAAGTTGGATCAACATTGCCGATTTTTAGTAATTGATTCCCATAGTAAAAATTTGGATATATTTTTATTTTGGTCAAGACAAAAGGGACACTCATACGTGAGACTCTAGTGGGAACAGCAAGCCCAGTGTTGTTAAACTCATACTAACCACAAGACCTAGTGTTGTACAAACCACAAAACCCATTTTTGTTGTACAAACCAAAAGACCCAGTTTTTTTGTTAAAACCACAAGACCTATTGTTGTACAAACCACAAGACCTATTGTTGTACAAACCAAAAGACCCAGTTTTGATGTACAAACCAAAAGACACAGTTGTGTTGTACAAACCACAAGACCTAGTGTTGTACATACCACAAGACCCAGTTTTGTTGTACAAACCAAAAGACCCAGTTTTGTTGTACAAACCACAAGACCTATTGTTGTATAAACCACAAGACCCAGTTTTGTTGTACAAACCACAAGACCCAGTTTTGTAGTACAAACCACAAGACCCAGTTTTGTTGTACAAATCACAAGACCTAGTGTTGTACATACCACAAGACCCAGTTTTGTTGTACATACCACAAGACCCAGTTTTGTTGTACAAACCAAAAGACCCAGTTTTGTTGTACAAACCACAAGACCCAGTTTTGTTGTACAAACCACAAGACCTAGTGTTGTACATACCACAAGACCTAGTGTTGTACACACCACAAGACCCAGTTTTGTTGTACAAAGCACAAGAACTAGTGTTGTACACACAAGACCCATTTTTGTTGTACAAACCACAAGACCCAGTTTTGTTGTACAAAGCACAAGACCCAGTTTTGTTGTACAAACCACAAGACCCAGTTTTGTTGTACAAACCACAAGACCCAGTTTTGTTGTACAAACCACAGACCTAATTTTGTTGTACAAACCACAGACCTAATTTTGTTGTACAAACCACAGACCTAATTTTGTTGTACAAACCACAAGACCCAGTTTTGTTGTACAAACCGCAGACCTAATTTTGTTGTATAAACCACAGACCTAATTTTGTTGTACAAACCACAATATCATACAAAGTATATCGTCAGTATGAAGACGCGCCGTTCAGAGTTCAAGCGTAAAAAAAAACTTACAAAAAGCAGGCGTGCTGATAGTGTCAGGTGCTAAAACGACGAGAGCTGTGGTGGTGGTGGTACCGAGACGTCGCGGACATCGTTCGTCCTCCCGAGTCCCCAGGTCGGTGTGTTACCCCCACACACAGTTATCACCAATACATTCAAACTATTGTTTGCGATGGACCAATCTCGCTATTGCACAGGCCTGGATACTTAAAACGAATCGGACTTTGTGTTAAGGGATATTTTCTTTTTCAAGGGGGAAATTCTATCCCGAGTGTTATTTTAGTTGTCGTATTAAAACGTAATGGATCGCTTACTTAAAGATCTTGCGTAAGTATAATTCTTTCTTATTTTGGTTGTATACAAGAGCGTGGCTTGGTTGTATACAAGAGCGTGGCTTGGTTGTATACAAGAGCGCGGCTTGGTTGTATACAAGAGCGCGGCTTGGTTGTATACAAGAGCGCGGCTTGGTTGTATACAAGTATACAAGAGCGCGGCTTGGTTGTATACAAGAGCGCGGCTTGGTTGTATACAAGAGCGTGGCTTGGTTGTATACAAGAGCGTGGCTTGGTTGTATACAAGAGCGTGGCTTGGTTGTATTATCAGAAGGAATTTTGTTATCAGCGGCATTTACGAAGTCTGCATTGTCACCGAACTGTTTGCTTGAAGGTTGTTACTGTTGATAAAAGTCGTATGTCTCTGAGAGGCACGCTGAAAAATACACTGTCAATAGCTGCTTTCTAGTGACCCCAGGTTTATGTTTCTATTGCCCCTCTATTTACCTTTGGGCACCTAAGTATTCATATCTGCTTAAAAACACTGCAGAGACAAAAAGTCCAAAGGCACATGTACATGTACACCACATGCACCACTCACGTCACTGTTTCCGTATATGTGCACCACTCACCAGACTGTTTCCGTACTTGTGCACCACTCACAACACTGTTTCCGTACATGTGCACCACTCACGACACTTTACGTACATGTGCACTACTTACGTCACTGTTTCCGTACATGTGCACCACTCACAACACTTTCCGTACATGTGCACCTCTCACGACAATGTTCTTAAACACCAAACTGACCACCAGTACTATTGATAGTATTGACTCCACGCCTCTGGTAGGACTCCTGGTTTGTCTGGGGAAGCTGCTCCCCTTGTTACGTAGTGTAAAGAATCAATAAACTCTTCCAAGTGCTCTATCATAGGATTCTTGGATTACTCCGACAAGGGGCTCAACTCTTGTCTGTCTGTGACCTTAAAATGGCCTTGACTTATTTTTTTTTTATCGCTTGTTCCTAGGTTCTAGATATGGCAATGTTTTTGATTTACAGGTGGGTAAAGGTGTAGGTCAGACTGTGGAACCCTACCGTGGTTGTTTTGTTATTAGATACCACCACCTCACAAACCCTTTACCCATAGGAAACACTTGGTTATAATAGGAAGCTCTATGACGTTTAGTTTTGTTCCCATACTTTTTTACACATTTATATGTGTCATAAACATAGTGTTGAAATACTTGCGTTAATCAGTCTTAGCTGTACATGACAGTTTTGTGAAAGGTAGCATTGCCTTATCTCATATATATCCCTATCTCACATATACCCTAATCTCACATATAGCCCTATCTCACATATATCCCTATCTCACATGTATCTCACATATATCCCTATCTCACATATATCACTATCTCACATGTAGCCCTATCTCACATACAGTATATCCCTATCTCACATGTAGCCCTATCTCACATATAGCCCTGCCTCACATATATTCATATATCACATATATCCCTATCTCATATATATATCCCTATCTCACATGTAACCTTATCTATACTAATAAAAGGGAAAGCCCTCACTCACTCACTCACTCACTGACTGATTCATCACTAATTCTCCAACTTCCCGTGTAGGTAGAATCATGAAACTTTGGGAAGTTGTTGGGTACCCTCTGACTACGAAAATTGGCGAAAAAGAATTTTGAAAATCTCACTCATGTGGGGCCGGGGGCCCAAAAACTTTTTTTTGCCTACATCACTAATTCTCCAACTTCCCGTATAGGTAGAAGCATGAAACTTTGGGAAGTTGTTGGAAACACTCTTAAGACAAAAAATTGCGAAAAAGAATTTTGAAATTCACACTCATGGGGGCCGGGGAACCCAAAACTGTTTTTCTCCTTATATAAGCTATATGCTAATTTAAAATCAATATTTCATCTATTTTCCGTGTAGGTAGAAGCATGAAACTTATGAAATGCTTTGAGTACATGGTTCCAACGATAATTGGCAAAAGAGAATATTACATTTCCCACTCATGGGGACTAGGGCCCCGAAACCGATTTTTTCATTAAATGAGCTATATAAAATTTGAAAATCACCAATTCTCCTATTTTTCGAGTAGGTACACTTCGAGTAGGGAGTTTATATATACACTTTCACGATGCTAGCAGGTGAAATAATTTTTAAATTTCTCTTACAGGGGGGATGGGGGCCCAAATTTAAAAACTAAAAATCATTTCATTCCCCATGTAGGTGAAGAGCATGAAACTTTAGGTAGTTGTTGAGTTTAATCTCCCGATGATAATTGGCGAAGGAGAATGTTTAATGCCCACTCATAGAGGTAAAAGAGCCCCAAAAAATGGGGCCCCATTAAAAAAAATTCTCCCCTTATATAAGCTATTTACAAATTGCAAATCAATAATTCTCCTGTTTCCCGTATAGTTTGAAGCATGAAACTTTGTAAATTTTTTGAGTACATGCTTCTGATGATAATTGGCAAAAGAGAATGTTAAATGTCCCACTAATGAGGGCGGGGCCCCCAAAACATTTTTTTCTTTATATGAGCTATACAAAAATTGAAAATCACTAATTCTCCTATTTCCCATGTAGGTAGAAGCATGAAACTTTTGAAATTTTTTGAGTACAAGCTCCCGACAATTGGCAAAAAGAATGTTAGAATTCCCTCTAATTGGGTACCGGGGGCCCAATTATATTTTTTCTTATATTAAAAAAAAA
>MUZC01000915.1:92601-105469 GCA_002072015.1 Radix auricularia
ATATGTGACATTTGAGATGGCATCAAAGGCCCTGAGTTACTAGAACTCTTATAGGTCCCATTGGGGAATCTCTTGGCAAGCTCCCACCCCTCCCCCGAAGGGCGTAGTTGACAAGGGCACCCCCAATACGGTCCCCTCTAAGAGGGGGCCGCCTGGGCAGGGTAAAGTTCGATCTAGTCTCACCGTCCTGCCTCTCAAGGGGGTTTCCTCCCTAAGGAGGATGTGGAATTTTCCTACTTCGACCCGCCGTACCTGCGGTACCTGCGGTGCCACCACAGCGCATTAAACGGGTCTATATACCTAGGACTGTCGCAAGATAGGGGGAATCATCATTGTAACCCTCCCGGGGGGTGCGGGCAACCGCAGAACCAACCACATAGTGTTGGGTAAGGGCACCCCTTGTCGGGAAGGTTTCCTCAGAGCTGACGTCCGACCAAAGTTCTTCACGGCACTTTTTCTAGTGTTTTACTGGCCCTCCTGGCCCTAAACAGTGCCGTTCACTGATTCTAACTAGAAAGGGGGACGAAACGGCCGCCTCGGATGACCCGACCCTCAACGGGCACAATGGTTTTCATCATCGACAGAGACGATCTCCACCATGGTCGCCTCTGTCTTAGTTCCGTACGGCGGCTGTAATCATCTGTCTAGCTTCCTAGCTAGCCCTAACCGGACTTCGACCTTCCAGGTCGGGACTTTTAGTTTCGGGTTTCGCATACCCTACTCATGCTGGGGACCACGTAGAGGTAAGCCCCTCCCCCAGCTAGTCTATTATATACATGTATCCCTTTCTCATAAGCCTATATATCCCTATCTCACATATATCCCTATCTCACATATATCCCTATCTCACATATATCCCTATTTCACATATACTATCTCACATATATCCCTATCTCACATCTATCCCTTAATGTCAGGTATGTTATATACTGTTTTGTTTACTACAACCCCTAGTTAACTCTGTTATATGCTAGCCGCTTACATTTACATAACGCGGCCCTGCCTGGGATATCTATATTACATTTTGTCATATTAATATATAAATATTCCTGGAAGCACTTGATTTAGATCTATGTGTTGTTGGTTGTTTTTTTTCCAACTAATGAACGTCTAGAATCGTAAGTCAGCCAAAACGTCAGAACTTTGATCTCTTAAAGGAGTGGTATTTACGGCACCAGTAGAGGAGAACGTTGATGTTCTTGTAAACAATAAACCATTCCAAATGGGGCAAGCCATCTCACAGAGGAGGTGAAGGAAGACGTTAATGTTGACATCATTTGTCCTCACCCACCATCCCGGCCCCCATCTCAGCAATATTTTTCTCATCCATCACCTTTTGACTGCCTCATTTCTTCACATTGGTCAACAGGATGCCTTGTGCTTTCAACCAGTAGAATATTCACTATTCATATGTTTTTTTTTTCACGCTACTTTTCATGACTTGAATGTTGCGCTTAGATCCTTGCTTCACGTCAGCACCAAATGTCTGCTGTTGTTGTAGGGCGTAGGGGAATACGCATACTACATTTTAATAGACTACTTCAGTCAACACCAATGCTTCATGTAAATAGAGTAATAGGCTACTTCTGTCAACTGTCAGTACCCATACTCAGAGGCGTTTCTAGGGCTGGTGTCACCCGGGGTGGTAGTTTATGCTGTCACCCCTCACGAATTACCCCATAGAACTCCCCCGAGTCTTCAAGTTCCAAATAACGGGAACATACAGAATTTTACATTTTGTTGTCACCCCTTGTGATGGTGTCACCCGGGGCGGCCCGCCCCACCGCACCCCCCTCATACAGTCTACTGTCAATATATATGTTTAAGTGTCAACCTTTGGCTATTGCTGTCAAAACTGAAAACCGAAAATTAAGGTATATTTTGGATATCGTTATGTACTTTTTTGTAAACTTTTTTTTTTTTTTTTTGGGGGGGGGGATACTTTTTGTAAACCTTTAGAGCACAGCAAACGTCTTCACCCCTGGAAAATTTGACTTTTTTGTGTGTGCAGCAGAGAACGTACTTACCCTTATTTTCACGATAACATATGTACCTGGGGCAATCATGACATGTTTACATATCGTTCACTCTTAACTTTGAGGAGCAGACGCCATACAATTTCATGTAAGAAATTCTATTCCATCCCGCCACACACAAACACACACACACACAAACACACACACACACAAACTCACACGTCACTTTACAGTTCACTATTCCCACACTCCAAGACTGGGATCACATGATCTACGGCCTCGTTCCCACAGCATTGACCACACACGGCCTGCTGCTCATCAATAAGAACCAGTTTGAATCTTTACGGCCTAGCGTTTCTAATATCTTCATTTCTTCAGTCTCCCCCCCCACCCACCCCGCCCCCTTCTCACAAGGAACACGTGATAAAATTTACCGTCTTCCTTGAAATGCACTTATACAAATTAATTTTGTTGTAATATTTGGTGACATTAGTGGTAAATAATATTTTAGCAGATGTGGTGTCATTTTATAAAGTGTACCAACGGCGGGGTAGACACTTTGCTTTTTCTGATTGATGTAGTGCTATGAGGTTAACGCTGATTCAAAGAAGAACGGCCAAATGGCCTGGTGCGTAAAAAAAAAAATATCAAAAATTATTTGCACAGAGTACATTGTCAACTCCATCAGCAAATTCACAGCATTTATAGTGAGGGGCCCCAAGTATAGTCACAGTATTAATAGCAAGGGTTACCAAATATAGTCACTGTATTTTTAGCCAGGGGTCCCAAAATATAGTCTCTGTAATTATAACAAGGGGTCCCCAATATAGCCACAGTATTTATACCAAGGGGCCCCAAATATAGTCACAGTATTTATAGTGAGGGGTCCCAAATATAGCTACAGTATTTATAACAAGGGATCCCAAATATAGTCACATTATTTATAGCAAAGGTCCCCAAATATAGCCACAGTATTTATAACAAGGGGTCCCAAATATAGTCACAGTATATTGTAGCAAACGGTCCCAAATATAGTCACAGTATTTATAGTGAGGGGTCCCAAATATAGCTACAGTATTTATAACAAGGGGTCCCAAATAAAGTCACAGTATTTATAGCAAGGGTTCCCAAATATTGTCACAGTATTTACAGCGAGGGGTCCTAAATATAGTCACAAATTCACGGTATGTCCAAAAGTCTGTTTAAAAACGCCCTATGGCGACCATACCTGTATAAAAACGCCCTAGGGTAACCATACCTGTTTTAAAAACGCCCTATGGTAACCATACCTGTATAAAAACGCTCTATGGTAACCATACCTCTGATATAAATAAACCAGATCCTAGGCGCTGGTGAGATTTGCCTCAGCTGTAAGACACCAAGACTCCAGCTATAAATTTATGATGTCACATGGGGCGGGCTGGTGGAGACCGATAGGTCTACATAAAGTTTGTATATCATTAGAATATAAGGGACGTCTCCATCTACGTACAGGGGGGTGGGGGCTAATTTGACTTGTGAATAATAACCAGGATAGAATCAGAAATATGTGACCGGGGTCAAGGTTGGTGGCCGGGGAGGGGGGTATTTAAGAGTCATAGATGTAGTCACCACCCCTCTCTTACCTGTTTTCTCCATCTATTTATCCCTCTTTTAATCTTTCACACCTTCGCTCTATCCATTGTTTTTCCTCAAAACAATATCTCTATTGATCTGTCTCTCTATTCTTACGTAAGTATGTACACCTCTCTGGTTCTCCTACAGTCGCAGTCTCTCCATCTCTCTCGTTCTCCTATAGTCACAGTCTCTTGAATCTCTCTCGTTCTCCAATAGTCACAGTCTCTTCATATCTCTCGTTCTCCAATAGTCACAGTCTCTTCATATCTCTCGTTCTCCAATAGTCACAGTCTCTTCATCTCTCTCGTTCTCCAATAGTTACAGTCTCTTCATCTCTCTCTTTCTTCTATAGTAACAGTTTCTCCATCTCTCTCGTTCTCCAATAGTCACAGTCTCTTCATATCTCTCGTTCTCCAATAGTCACAGTTTCTCCATCTCTCTCGTTCTCCAATAGTCACAGTCTCTTCATCTCTCTCGTTCACCAATAGTCACAGTCTGTCCATCGCTCTCGTTCTCCTACAGTCCCAGTTTCTCCGTCTCTCTGCCACACTAACCATCCCCCATGTTTAGGCATATCTATGTCAACTGTATTAGATAACTTTTTTTAAACTATCATTTTCCTTGCCGCAAGGTCAGGCTGGTCAACCTAATATAATCAAGTCAACGGAAATGTATACTGGACTACAGCAGTGATTCTCAAACTTGTTACCACGGGCATACACCCTCCTTCCAAATGCTTCACGCAAACTTTCTGGAAAATGAATTTTTTATAAGCAAGATGTTGGCCAGTCAAGGGACTGTTCAATATATCGATCGTGGGGCCTAAAGATAGAGAAGTAGATACGTGAAACACGTATGAGAGTCTATACATGGCCACAGATTGTAAACTTTCTATTTTTGTCAGTAA
This sequence comes from Radix auricularia, assembly GCA_002072015.1. NCBI lineage: Eukaryota > Metazoa > Mollusca > Gastropoda > Lymnaeidae > Radix > Radix auricularia. The sequence continues at coordinate 97,102 of MUZC01000915.1, forward strand.
CAATGGCCAGTTAACGAAACTCTAGAATGACCCTTCACCAATTGAAGATTAAGGTTTGCATAGGTCGTGGCATCAATGGAAATAAAATTTGGATTGACTACCAAATTCAGGACTGCATTTATTGCTTGGCATAAGAAAATCAGTTTTCTTGATATTCATCCTTCAGTATAAATATAATTTCCGCCCTCTATTTTTTAAAATTATGCATTGAATCTCTGGATTTCTTGTCTTTTGTTTATGAAGGCAGAAGCTGACCAAAGAGCTGGCAAACAACCGAATCTTAGTAACTGCAGACGGTTCAATCAACGGTGATTTGTTCCATAACTGGATGCACGCAAAACATTATTGTTTTTAAATAACCATTGAAATCAGAGGAAATTAAGCTTGTTTGTGTTCTGCTTGATCGTTTGGATCAGGAGTCTCCAAACTACGGCCATTAAACTGAAAATTTCATTTGAAGTAACAAGAACAGGCAATTAACATTTTTGAAATTTAAATATAAGAGCTCATTTTTAAGTTTACACTTATTAAATCTTTTTTTTTTGTATATGGAGAAGTCTGTACGAAAAAAAGCAAAGTATTATTAATTATTAATAATTTATTAATAAATCGGAAAAATTATTTAAAACAGCCTCTTCAATTTAATCGCTATTTTATCGATTAAAACAATTTTAATCGATAAAAATTTTACCGATTAATCGAGAAATTGATCGTTAATTTCCGCAGCCCTTTTATATATATATATATATATATATATATACTATTTTTAGCTGTATTTTACCACAAAACTTGGTAGTTGGGGTTAGTGGTCGGCCCCCAAACTGATGTTTAACAGTTATTGCGGCCCTCCAGCAGAAAAGTTTGGAGACCCCCGTTCTAGATCATTGAAAGCTACAGTGATTGTCAATGGCGCTTACAGCTAAACGTGTAATATAAAATGCAAAATTGTAGTTTGTTTGTCCGGGGAAGCATTAACAACCATGGCTTTAGAACCACCGATGTCCACCCCCCCCCTTCCCTTGTCAGAGGCTGGAGAACCTCTTTAGCCTCTAAACAAAAGCAATGAGTTTCCCAGGCAACCTCAAACAAATAACGGCCGTGTTTTACGTGACTATTGATTGGACTGACGAAGAGCGGGTGTCTGTCTGCCTCTAAATATTAACTAAATATGAACTATCGTTAGTGGACATAATGTACACGGCGGAGACACTCAGAGACAGGACACAGTCACAGCATTGTATCACAACCGTGCCCCCAGAGGGCTGGTCTATCTATTGCAAGGGGCTAGATGCTGACTCTCTGTGAGTGGGGTAGCGGAGAGTCTGTCTTGTGATTGGCTGGGGTGGCACACAACCTGGTCTGTAGTGAACGTGCCATATCAGGTGGTATTATGTTTTGCAATGCCCCGCATTAGCAATAGATAAGATTCTAAGACATTAGAAATCCTATCATATAAATGCAACACAACAACCCAAATACAGCATTCAGATACACAACCCAATACAGCACTCAGATAGACAACCCAATACAGAACTCATATAGACAACCCAATACAGCACTCAGATAGACAACCCAATACAGCACTCAGAAAGACAACCCAATACAACACTCAGATAGAAAACCCAATACAACACTCAGATAGACAACCCAATACAGCACTCAGATAGACAACCCAATACAACACTCAGATAGACAACCCAATACAGCACTCAGACAACCCAATACAGCACTCAGATAGAAAACCCAATACAACACTCAGATAGACAACCCAATACAGCACTCAGATAGACAACCCAATACAACACTCAGACAACCCAATACAACACTCACACAACCCAATACAGCACTCATATAGACAACCCAATACAACACTCAGACAACCCAATACAGCACTCAGAAACAGAGGCGTCACTAGGGTTGGTGTCATGGTAGCTCATGGTGTCACCCCTTCACAACTTAACCCACAGAACTCCTCCCAGTTTTCCAGTGCTAAATAACGAGAACAAATAGAACTTTATATTTTGTGTCACGCCCCCCTGATGGTGTCCCCGGGGGCGGCTCGCCCCCACCGCACCCCCTAGCGACGCCAGTGCTCAGATAGACAACTTAACACAGCACTCAGACTTAAGGGTAAAAACATTTTTCTTGTCCCATTAGCAAGAACAAACACATACATATCCTCCCCCATGTCTGGAACCTGGGCGGGAAAATATTGGATGCCTGTATAAACCAGGAAAACCAACACGTTATCAACATTCCAAAAATCGAAAACAAATTTAATACTTGACATACACCGTGTGCAAGCGTTGGGTGTGGTGGGTGCGTCTTTTGAGCAGGTAAGAATTGTGTGTTTAATAAGATGAGCAAGTAAGTAGTGTGTGTTTATTAAGATGAGCAAGTAAGTAGTGTGTGTTTAATAAGATGAGCAAGTAAGAATTGTGTGTTTAATAAGATGAGCAAGTAAGTAGTGTGTGTTTAATAAGATGAGCAAGTAAGTAGTGTGTGTTTAATAAGATGAGCAAGTAATAATTGTGTGTTTAATAAGATGAGCAAGTAAGAATTGTGTGTTTAATACGATGAGCAAGTAAGTAGTGTGTGTTTAATAAGATGAGCAAGTAAGAATTGTGTGTTTAATAAGATGAGCAAGTAAGAATTATGTGTTTAATAAGATGAGCAAGTAAGAATTGTGTATTAAATAAGATGAGCAAGTAAGTATTGTGTGTTTAATAAGTTGAGGAAGTAGGTAGAGTGTGTTTAATAAGATGAGCAAGTAAGAATTGTGTGTTTAATAAGATGAGCAAGTAAGTATTGTGTGTTTAATAAGAGCCATTCAGCATATATGCACGATAATTGTGTCTAAAACTATATGAAATATTGGCTCATATACCATACTCTTTTGATGTACGTCACTGGCTATAGACATAATGAGATGAGCTGATACGGTTTTGATTTGATATACACAATACTGGCTATAGACATAATGAGCTAATACGGTACTGATTTGATATATACAATACTGGCTATAGACATAATGAGCTAATACGGTACTGATTTGATATATACAATACTGGCTGTGGACATAGGTGGCAAATACAAGTTATATACTCGTTTGATATACGCTGCTGTTTTTAATTTACGATATGAACTTGATATCTGTGACAGTGTTATATTATTAGTGCTGTACCAGTGACATTGTACAGGTGTACTGGTCTTATCTCCGTGTTTATTCCCATGCCAGTGTTGTACCGGTTACATTTTACCAGTGACATTGTACCGGCGTACCGGTCCTATTTCTTCGTGTGTATCCCTATTCCCCATGCCATTGCTGTAGTTCTGTAGTGTATCGTATGTTAAAATAGGTTCCCTACACTATAAGCAACTGATCGGTTCGTTGACTCCATCTCCTTCCTGCTGTAGACACAAGTCTTATCGATTAAATATAAGCCTGACGGGGAAGTCAAGTATGACAAGGGTTAGGGAGGTCATAGTCGGTCTAGATCACGGGTTGGCAATTGTTTTGGCTCGGGAGGGGGGCACTTTGTGGTGGCGGATTTGAACTATGTGCCCCAACATTGGAAATAATTGTACCAATGTACCAAGAATTATGTATGTGTGTCCATTCTTCTGGTAACACACGGGATTCATCATCAATTTAACGATTTTTGGGAGGGTTCATGGCGCCACGTCATTTGGAAATTTTACTGTTTCAAAGACAGAATTAAGATAAAACTGACAAACCATAAAAGTGCGTACTTACATCGCCTGTGCACGCACACTGACGTAGGTAGCTGTTCTAATGCAGCATACAAAATTAGCTTTCGGTCGCGGACACGGAGAATGTGTTGGCGGGGCTCAAAATTCGGTGACCCGTCAAAACGGTCCCGAACAAATCGTTTACATTTTAAACACAAAAGTTACACTTTTTTTGTGTGCATTTTAACCTTTAGTCATCTTTTTTTTCACTCTTAAAGAAAGTGTCCGCGGTCATTTTGACAGGGGCCGTTTTGTCGATTACCCCAAAGTTCTCTGTGGCGGGCCAATTGTGACCCGCGGGCAGCACTTTTCCCACGCCTGAACTAGATGAAAGTTGTTCAAACATATTTTAGACTCAGTGATAAGAGGAAGAAATGTAAAAAAAAAAAAAAGAAAGAAAGAAAGTGGCTCAAATGGATTTTAGACTCAATGATAAGAGGAAGTAATGTTGAAAATAGGAAGTAGCATGGAGCAGATTGTTGATGTTGCGGTGCTCGGGAGTGAAGTTTTACAACTTACAACACCCAGTTGACTCCTTTCTTACCTTTCCATTGTCTTTGTTTGAGTGAGTTTCTTCTTAACTAGATAACTTTGTTCTTTGTGATACGTCTCACACATTACAGGAAGAGCACCAGCTCGAAGTCACTTCATACACTGACACACATTCCTAGACCTGCCTTCTGCTCTAACATTTCATCAGTTTAATCGCAATGGTCCGTGATATCTGTTTGTCCCGGGCATCCATGATACATCAGCTATCACAGAGCCATGATACATCAGCTATCACAGATCCATGATACATCAGCTATCACAGATCCATGATAAATCTGTGACAGAGCCATGATAAATCTGTGACAGAGCCATGATACATCAGCTATCACAGAGACATGATACAGCTATCACAGAGCCATGATACACCTGTCACAGAGTCATGATACAGCTGTCACAGTGCCATGATAAATCAGCTATCACTGAGACATGATACATCTATTACAGGACCATGATACATCTGTCACAGGGCCATGATACATCTGTCACAGGGCCATGATACATCTGTCACAGATCCATGATACATCTGTCACAGATCCATGATACATCTGTCACAGAGCCATGATACATCTGTCACAGAGCCATGATACATCTGTCACAGAGCCATGATATATCTGTCACAGATCCTTGATACATCTGTCACAGAGCCATGATACATATGTCACAGAGCCATGATATATCTGTCACAGAGCCATGATACATCTGTCACAGATCCTTGATACATCTGTCACAGATCCTTGATACTTCTGTCACAGAGCCATGATACATCTGTCACAGAACCATGATACATCTGTCACAGATCCCTTCGACCATTGAGAGATCTATCATATCCCCCTTCAACCGGTACACTCATCTTTGTTGTCCTTCATTTGCTCCCTCCTTTGCCTCACTCCTCTTTGTGTCCCATAACCCCCCCCCCCACTCCATCCCGTTCTGACGTGGCAGTGTCCTGCTAGCTCGTGACTCGTCCCTACCCAGCGGACTTAATGACGTCAGTGAGTCTAGGTTAAAAAGCTGACATCAGTAGAGACAGGCATGTGTGTTACCACGTCGTGTGCGTGATTCCCAGCTCTTGCTTGAGATTATGCCCATTCCTGCCATGACAATGTCATAAATCAGGATGGTTAGACAGTTAGACATCCGGAAAAATCTCTGTGTTTTTTATCGCCGGCTTTTTCCTTGTATAACTTTTTTTTTCCCCATGGGATTTAGTCAGATCAGGGGAGACTCGGAATAAGGCCATCACTGACGTCACTAACTTTTAGAATAACCGCCAAGGCCGTAAGGGTATCGCCTGAAAGGTAACCAAGAAAATGTTGTGTTCAGCAGCAGTGGAGCGCCCTTAACAAGAAATAAACAAACAACAAAAAGATAACAGTTTTAAGTAATGGGAAGATTGTGTGGATTTGGTCAAACTGGTGCAAGGAGCTGTCCACCTGAATGTATGTGTGACTGTCCACCCCAGTATATGTGTGACTGTCCACCCCAGTATATGTGTGACTGTCCACCCCAGTATATGTGTGACTGTCCACCCTAATGTATGTGTGACTGTCCACCCCAGTATATGTGTGACTGTCCACCCCTAGTATATGTGTGACTGTCCACCTGAATGTATATGTGACTGTCCACCTGAATGTATGTGTGACTGTCCACCTGAATGTATGTGTGACTGTCCACCCCAGTATATGTGTGACTGTCCACCTCAATGTATGTGTGACTGTCCACCTGAATGTATGTGTGACTGTCCACCCCAGTATATGTGTGACTGTCCACCCAGGTATATGTGTGACTGTCCACCCCATATGAAAGTAGAAAAATGCTAAGTATTGATATTTAGTATTACCGTGGAAAAATGCCAAGTGTTGATATTTAGTATTACTTGTACCTTCCTAAAACCAAGTCTGCCACAGTGTCGTTCTATGTACTTCCCTTTCTAAGTGATTAGTAAATTAGTTCGCTTCCATGAGTGCCATCTTTAAACATGTGAGTAGTTACACACACTACTGACAACATACCACTGTGTTCTTTAAGTCCTGACTAGGACAAGAGTGTACAGTGACCCCCAGGGACTGACTTTGACCACATCGTACTGTGACCAAGAGATACTGTGGCCAATCATCACAGACAAATGACGTACACAAGAAATATTTTCCCGCGTTCGTCTGCCAACCAAATAGTCCACCTCGACTGAACCATGCCTGGAGCATTCTCTTTTGATTATCCTAGAACTTGGGAAGGGATGTGTGTAGGGGGGGTATCAGTACGGTGCCAAATAAAATTCATCTCCGCTTAAGATTGAGGTCAATGAAAGGTCATCTGTCCAAGACTAGCGGCACCGTGGGTTATCGCTCCAAAAAAAACAAATTACACAGACTATTTGTGTAAGGAAACAATAAATTAAAGCTTTATTATCAACTAATACAAATAATGGTAGACGTTTCGGCTCATGCCTTCATCAGTACAAAAACAATTACATGTACTTACATATATATTAAAATTAAAACATATTAAAGTCTATGTGATAAAATGAAAAGAAATGAAAGACAAAAATAAACACGGACATAGAATATAAGAAAAAGGAGGAAGTTGAAGTATCTAAAGTAACAGTGAAAACCACAACGGGAAAACGATTTTGCAGTCATGTAAAATTGTGGATTTGGTTAATTCCATATGGAGCCAACGTACCAAATCGTTTTATGAGTCTATTTTCCATGTGGACTCTATCATGGGTATTGGTTGCATATAAAATACCAGTAACTACAATATCCAAAATGCCATCGTGGTCAACACTGTTAAAATGTTTAGACACAGGACACTGAGCCTGTTTATTTATATTGTACAGGTGTTCTCTAAACCGATCTCCAAGACGACGACCTGTCTCACCCACATAAATTTTTTTACATCTCTTGCAAATAATTGCATAAATCACGTTGCGACTGGTGCAAGTGAATCCATCTTTTATTAAGAATTGTTCAAGAGGGAAAGAAATTTTGTTAATTTCAACCACATATGGACAAGTATTGCAACGGTTACGGTTGCAACCTTTTGTTCCAATATGTGCTTTCATTGTGGGAAGGTGACTTCTTACAAGTATGTCTCTGAGGCTTTTATCTCTCCGGAAAGCAAAAAGAGGAGGTTTTTTGAAGACCTGCTGAGTTAGAGGGTCAGCCATAAGGATTGATCGGTTTTTGAGAATCACCTGGCGGGCCTTAAAATTATGGGGATGGAAAGTTAAAACAAATTTGCATCTATCACATTGATCGTGAACAGATGATGTAAATGTGTCCTGTCTGGTCATGCCTTTAATTCTATTGACAGCTGATGTTAAGATTGTTTCCGGGTATGACCTCCTTCTAAAAAAGTCCAGCATCTCATCACTTCTTTCCAAGAAGTCTGCCTCATCACTGCAGAGTCTTTTAAGTCTTAGTAGTTGTGAAAATGGGATAGAGTTCCTACACGATTGAGGATGGGACGATGTATATAGAAGGAAACTATGGCTGTCTGTAGGCTTGTAAAAGATGGATGTTGATATTTTGTTTTCTTTTAATTTTATTTGTATGTCCAAAAAGTTAACAGTACTCCTATGAATAGTTGATGTGAATTTTATTGAAGGATGGAAGCCACCAATGAAGTCAATAAAATTTTGCAATTGCTGCATGTCCATTTTGGTTATTCCAATACAATCGTCGATGTATCTCTTGTAGTACTCTGGACAAATACCTTTGTAATTTTTATTCCATAGGTGTTCCAAATGGCCCATAAATATGCATGCATAACTTGGTCCCATTTTTGTTCCCATGGCAACTCCACTAATTTGATCAAAAAACTGTCCGTTGAACTCAAACGAGTTTAAATTTAGGACCAGCTCGGTCAATCGTAGTATGGCACTTGCTGGGAACTTAAGATTTGCCTTCTTGTTTAGAAAAAAGGAAATTGCAGAGAGGCCATCAGCATGTGGAATTGACGTGTACAATGAAGAAACGTCCATTGTAAATAGGAGGTGATCTTCATCCGGTAAAACCAAGGAATCCAGTGATTTTAGCATATGGCTAGTGTCCTTAATATA